>JAURVB010002762.1:0-56980 GCA_033002965.1 Piper betle | reverse complement strand
TACACCACCAACCGCTGATCCCTCCCTCTGCCCTTCTATCATTGCTGACCTTGCCTCCACCCTCTGACCTCGCCTCTGCCCTTCGACCTCACTCGTCGCTTCCGCCCTCCCTCTGTTGGTCTGCCACCGCCCTTCCCTCAGACTTCTGTTTTTAAAGTTGTAATTTTTTTAAAAAATTTTCATGCTTGGTGAAAATTTGGATATGGTATCATCAATGTGCAAAATTTTTTTTGCTATAAATTTTGATATTTAGCTACTATTTTTTATTAGAAATTGTATGTTGTGCAAATTTGTATGATTACTTTGGTTGATTATTCATGCAATTTGTATGATTACTTTGGTTGTACCAAATTTGTAAATCATTCACGGATTTTCTGCAATTTGGTTGATTCGTTTCCTTATATTCAAGTTTAAAATTAATTTGATTTGTTCTATTCTGTGGTTCAAATGATGACTGATCAATTTTTAGCCTAGCTTTTCGTATTTATCATTCGTAATGGTGCTTTGAAGATCTAAAGTGTGACTTCATCATTTGCAATCTCAGAAGAGTTGGTGCATTGCTAAGTATACAATGAATTGCTCCATTCAATATAGTTCTCTTTCATTGGATTTTTGTCTTCTTTGCTTTTGTTATTTGCCTTCACTATAATATATGATCGTCATTGTATATTGAATATGTATACACGACATAAAATTAGGTATTAGAAGCTTTCTAGGGTAATTTGATTAGTTCTAAATATTTTATTAGAACATGAGTTAGCTGATAATTTGTGGTGTTTGTACAGGTGTTAGGCATCCAATTGAGTTAAGCTTGTGAACATGAGTTAGCTGCTAATTGTTTGTACAGATGTTAGGCATTGTTCAGCAAAAGATGCAACTTTTTTAACCTTGATTTTTCGTGTCTTTGTGGGCGGCACTGTTTGGGCTTTGTTGGTTTATCAGATACTTAGGCTGTTTGATTTCATGTGGGAATGAATGCATGGCTCTTAGAATGGTGAATCAGCTACAAGGACTAGCTAGTAATGATCTAGGATATTCTTAGTTGACAAACTTTAGATTGTTATCTACTTATAAATTTGTATGTTATTGTATTGGATACAGGGTTATATTCTTTTTCCACCTTAATACATTTGGATGGATTTTTATTTAGTTTTCCCTTGTTTGATTAGTTTAATCAAGTAACAATTCATCGTACTATTGTTACAGTATTTTCCATGCAAAGTCTGGCTTTTTAGTGTGATGTCCATAGTAGTGATCGATTACAAGTATTACATGCACAATGTACTTTGGAGGATGCTTTCATTTTCTTTCATATTAAATACCAACATGTAAGACAAAAAGTTTGCTTTTCTTAATTGTGAAACTCATGTTAATTTCTTGTTTGATTAATTTTCATAGCATTTTTTTTTGCTTATTTATTTCACTAATCAAACAAGATATTCAATCATGGCTTCCTGCCTCCTTTCAAGGCTATCTCATATAGAATTTTTGACCTTATGCTTTGCTTTTTCTCCCCAATATATAGAATTTTTTACCTTGATGCCCAATGTGCAAATTTTTTGTTTGTTGTAGGGTATGATGTTTGTTGGTCTTTGGCATTGTTACTAGACAATGTCGCTGTTGATTTTTGCATATTTGTTGATGGGTGATTACTATAATTTATAATCTCAATTATTATGATTGATCTCAATTATGATGGCACTCACTTGGATTTTGAATTTAGCTGTTATTGAATTGTTTATCAGTGATAGATTTGTCATAGGGAAGATGGATATTGGTTGTGTAATACCCTAAATCCGGTTTACGATCGTGAACCGAATCGGCATGTTACCGGCCCCGGTTAGGTTGGCTAACCCGAATCTAACTCATGCGGATCCAATCTCGGCGTCTTAAGATGAAGATACAATTTGTAATATATGGATGAATGCACAAACCCTAATATGGTACTACATGAATGACATGCAATTCAAAGTATACACCAATACAATTACAATCAAACTCAATAAAAATTCTAAAATAAAACGGACAGAGTCTCCCTAAAAGTGCAATTAGGGTCCACCCTATCAAAATAACATAAACCAATATATGTACATATCAACAATTTCAATCACACATAATTTAATATACTATAAACTCATTATGGAACTTGGGTTTCAACCCACCACACTTCCGTTGTGCGCTCTGATCACATTTCACCTCTTGTCATCATGTCTTAGCTTTTCATCACGTCATAACATCATCTCATTGCATTTAATCATATCCTATTATGTCTTAGCATTTCACATCATTCACTATATAATAGCATCATAAATAAAATATTAACCACTCTATTGACTGACATGTGTGCAGGCGACAACAGTACTCCTCTGTTCAAGCTAGCTCCTCCAACTCGTAATTATTACCTGGAAGCTAGATACACACCAGTTGCATCCTCTACTCTTCGATAGTCATGTACATCCTCACTTACTATAGTTGTGCCGTCATGGCGGGTTTTGCTTGTGATGCTATGGATATCAACATTCTGTTTCTAAGCTATCTGTGCCTGTTCTGACATTACCATCTTGATTCTCTTATGTTCTGATCCTTACTGTTGTTTGTGCCTGTTTTGACATTACCATCGTCATTCTCTTCTGTTCTAATCCCTATTCCTAACTCAGTGGAAGACCTAGGGCCTACTGGGTTGGTCAAGTAGATATTCTAGAGTATCGCGAGGTTCTAACCTGAGCTATGTCTGGGAAAACTACATCGAGGGTAAGGTCTACCTGCTAGCATTTACCCATCTCTCTGAACCTCATCTATGTGAAAAGTCAACTACATGTACTCTTAGGAAACTCTATCCTAAATCCTACAACCATCTTATGGTGTGCTATGCGTCTCCTGTTAGGTCTAGCGTATAGACTAATGAATTGCATGGCCCACTGTCGCCAGTCTAGATCCAACTCTCAGGTGTCCCTGTATAAGGAACTTGACCGCTCACTGGGTCCTAGTTGATTCGGTCTTGAGTCAAATATCTCACTCTGTTTTATAAGAGAATAAGGATAGTTGCTATGACTCTATTATATACTATGATTCTGATGGCTATCTATACAACCACTAACTACTGCTGAAAGAAGGCAAGAACACCTATACATACACAATGTGTTTCAAGGAGTATGATAACATACTCTGCATGGAGTTGTAGTGTCTGCATCTGGTCTGTGGGATGTGCTCTAGGCAATATATACTCATCTTAATAATCTGGGTAAACTGATAGTAGAACTGACATATACAAAGGGGTGAGTGGAAATCCTCAAGTGGAAGCTCTATTCTGTCTGACATCTCTGGGTTATAGGAAAGAAAACTGAATATTGTGGAAATCTAGTCACACTGCTCAAGAACTCTCGATAGGTGACATCTCATCCTCACATGTCGTATCTGGCGCCAGGTAAATGAGGGAACTCCACTAAGCTAAGAAAAACCTGTTATATAACTATGTCACTCTGATCTGTAGTAAGGTTAGGGTATCATACAAATGGCAGGGGAGATGAAATCCCTATGTAGCATATTGGGTGACCAAAATATCGGTAGGTCTATGGACTTATTTCTGAGATCACCATAATTTACTATGTCACAGGTGATCAGGCTGTGGAACAATCAATCAATGACGAATCTCAGAAACGGCTCTTAAGTGGCTCTAGTTCAATCAGCCAACAGTAGGCATGTGTTTCTAGATACCGTACTAGTTACGCACTTCTAAACGGGCGGGGTTCAAACGACCCAAAGAACCACTGTCTCCCCTCAAGTCTACGCGGACTCATAATGAGGTTTGACACGTGTCTCATCTGCTCTTTAGTGGTGTGTGACCTGCCATCCCGTACCGATTTGTAATCCTAATCTTGACTCACATGACTACTACCACTATGGTAGACTCTCAAGCAGGGCTATCAATCAAGATGAGCATACATTGATATACTATGTCTGGTCAGCATGGCCTATTTTGTCTGAAGTCTCTATCTACATCGCTCTCATGCTGGGGTAGAATCCTTATTGGAAGATCAGTCTGCAACATCTACCTGCACAATAAACCCTAATCAGTACTATAAAGGTACCTCTATACTCAGGGCAAGGCTTAAACCTATGGTTCAAGGTGAGAACCTAATTGTGCTGGCGAAACACAAAGGAATCACTATCCTTCTAAAGGACACTTCCTCACTAACCCTCCATCTATGCCCAATACTCTAATACAAGTCAAACTCCTATCGTCTACTGGCTAATCGCTAAATGGGTTCAACAGTGTGTGTGACCATCTACTAACCGTCTGATTTGCGTATATTGGTTGTGGCCCATGGATGTACAATCATGCAGTCTGAACAATCTGATCATTATGACCGTCCCATGTGGAGGTCATACTGTCGTGTTCCTTGACTCTGCCCATGCGCATTAGTATGAGACTATCACTAATAGTGCCTAATGGGGTTATCTTGTAATATACATCCGACCCAAGGGTGTCAGGTTAAGACAATAATTGCAAGAGAGCTGTGAAGTCGGATCCTATGCTATCTCATCCAAATCACCTCAGTTTTCCTGACTCTTCTTTGTTCAGCTAATTTCCATTGTAGCTAGTTTCTCAAGTTCTAGCCCTACTAAGGTCTAACTAATTTACTCGGTCAGTGGATGAGCAATACACGGACGGCGGTAGTGCATCTTCGGTCGGTGGTAGTACATCTCGGATGGCGGTTGTGCACCTCAGCGGTGGTTGTGTGACTCGATCGGCGGTTGTGCAACTCGGTCAGCGGTTGTGCACCCGATCGGCGGTTGTGCAACTCGGTCGATGGTTGTGCACTCGGTTGGCAGTTGTGCACTCGATCGGCGGTTATGCAACTCTGTCAGCGACAATTCTATCTAGATACTAAAATCTGATCTTGATCGTATACATTGTAATCCACTCTACTGTCTCTGACATATCTTGGCTGCTAACAACTCGGCTTAGGTTGCCCAGTCATATGTGTCTAATCTAGAGGGGTTTGGATTATGGTGCTGATACATATGATGGTAAACCTTTGCTGAACCCACTATAATCTCCTGCAATCTAAAATGACTGATTTCATCAATGCTAATCTGGCCCTCAAACGGCAACCACTGATCTGGTACCTTATCTCTGGTGGAATCCCGTCAATTACTTATTCTCGTAGGCAATGGTGTCCTGATTTTTTCCTCATCATATCGAGACCTCTGTCTGGCAAAGAGAAGCTAAAATTGCTGCTCGTAGGTCATAAACTAGTGGAAGAGGAGGATGCGGTGAAGTGACTATTGGACTATCGATCCACCTCGCTACTCATCCTCATTCATCACTATCTTCTGGAAATAGTCCACCTCATATGCTAACTAACTTGCTAGTATCTCTGTACTTCAAGCTCTTTACTGTTACCCCTTTTCTTTTAACTCATTCTCATCATGTATGCTATGTCCCATGGAAACAGGACTAATGTGGTGACATGCAAGACACCGAACACCTAGTCAATCATCCAATTCACTTATGCGATGGACAGAACTAGGGAGTCTCTAAGCCCATCATGACAATCCTATCAGATTCCTGTTCACATCTGCTAACATCTAGATATGGTATAAGATGAGATCTTATACCCATTCTACCTCTGCTAACACTACGACATACCCTGCTCACATCTAACTAACCAAACAATTTGATATTATGATAAAAATCCATAAAGATGATCTGTCAGCTTAACTAAGGTTAGTTCCACATATTTCTGATCTTGTTCTGAATACACTGTTATCCAAATAACTTATGAAGAAAAATTTACATGTAAGGAAACTAAACAGAAACATACCTACTAGTTGGACTTGGAATAGTCTTTGCACATACATTACCTATAAAAGTATCTTATATCTTAATTGACCGAGAGTAGCTCTGATACCAATTTTATAACACCCCAAATTTGGTTCACAAGCGTGAACCGGATTTGGGGTGTTACAGGTTGGGAATATGGGACACCAGTTGACACAAATCAAAGTGGCAGCACATTGAAAACTATAATTGGATCGTGTTCTACTACGTCTGATGGTTTTTCTTTGCCTCCTCTTCCTAATGGACTTAATGTTGATATTGGTGTACATATTGAGTCACAACATAATTTGTCTTTGTCTCCTTTTACGCAAGGGTCTCGTGTTAATATATGTGATAACTCTATTTTTCCTATTGGTAATAGTGATTCAGACTCTGAAGATGCTTCAGAGATAATGAATTAGATGATTTAATAATCACCATGTAAAATTGTGTTAAACCTTAATTTTGTGGACTTATATTAATAACTTGTTGTTATCATTTAATAGAGCACAAATGATGATATATCAAATATTACATTTATGAAATTGTAGGTTTGTAATAATAAATAATGATGCTATTTTATATTTGTATTAAACTATAAATTTGTATATTTGTGTTGAAAAATTATATAATTATATATTTTATATATTTATGTTATAAATTGTCAAATTTTTATATATGACTTAGAGTTATTCAAACCGATTTAATTAAACTAATTTTTGTCTAATTTAGACCGATTTAATTATATTCATTAAATCCCTCAAAAACTAATTCAGATTTCGATTCGGGTCTTTTGCAACCGTGATTATACGACATTAAATGTATTTTTAGAAAAAAACAATATCCCCGTAACGAACGGGTTTATATACGGGTGTGGCGAAACTCGACCCAACTGCCCGCACTATATAATGTTCGCCGGCCAACCCGTGCCGCCCTTTTCGCTAATTTCGCGCTATCAAGCCCTAAACCACCGAAATCGGCGGCGATCGACAGGCGGCGGTCGACGGCGGACATCGACCGGAAAAATATTTGTCCAGCTCCGACGAGAAGTGCGGCTGACGCAGAGGCGAGATCCTTCGCCGTGAGGCGGCGGGAGCAGCTGGCGCTATCTCTTTAGCCCGTTCATGTAGATGCCTGTGCCGGCAACCGGAATTCTGGAACGATGAGACGGCGGTTGGAGAGTATTCGACCTGCGCCTCCTCCATCATGTTTCAGAAGAACGGGTTTGATTCGAGGTTCACATCAAACTTCTCTCGTTCATTTGTTGTTTCTTAATCCTCATTTCTAGAAATTGAGCTTATGTGTTCTGATAATAACAACCAATTTAGGCCGCTGATGATCGTAGCAATGATTTTATAGCTTCTATAGAGGGGGAGGTGATTATCACTGTTTGCGAAACAGAAAAATGAAGAGGGGCTTGCGTGACCTATTACTGTTTGAGGCTTTGTTATAGAACATTATCATTCAATTGGATAATGCGACTGTGAATATCATGGGGGTGCAGTTGTATTATGTGTGTATTAAGAATAAAATCAAATTTGAGTTATGATATATATATGAGCGTCAAACAGTTTGCCACAGCGTAATTGTGAATCGAAGATAGATACGAATGTACTTTAGTAGGGACAGTGGTATAGAATTCTTTTTTACTGTTCAACGTTGTTTAAAACATGAACCGTGTTCTTGGAGTATGAAGACCAACCTAATATGCATTTGGATTAACTTAAAATCATGGACAATGAACGTTATAATTCTTGGCTAATAATTGTAACAATATAGATCAGTGTTCTTTCCCATAAAATACTTCTCCTATTCATCTATCATCGTCATTTTAGCTAGGTTGAGATCTGCGGCATGGCTTTTATGTCACCTACTCATTCTTTCAAGTTTAGATCCATGGCATCAAGCCGTGATAAACAAGTTGTCACTTTTATGCTGGATGGCCTTAATGTCAGAAGCCTCATTTGTATATAAAACCACACTGAGTAGGATTTGGAATGAGTCTGCCCCAACGTGTGTGCTCCATCTTGATTTGATTCACCAACAGACATAAAATTATAAGTATGTCAATACTCTTCACGATTATATTAACTTACAAATCTTCTCCAGCTACCAAAGTTGGAGTTTTCTCCATGCTTAGTTATTTTCTCTTAAAAAGGTTCATTTCAAGTTTATTCAGCCTTCTTTCAGGAATGACAATGAAGAACACTCTAGTCAAAGGACCGTGAAGGGGGTTGATAGTTCTTTCTTGGACCACGAGACTAAGGTGATATAACATACTATTTTTACTTCTGTTTTTGCATCCATAAACTTGCAATACCAAATACATATTCATGCTAAACAGGAACTTATATCAAAGGCTAGGATACAGCAGGAGGAGATTTTGAGACTTCGTAATCAGATAACACAAGCCTATGTTAGGGTATATAAGTTTTAATTATACAAAATGATTTGATTTTTAAGTAAGAATCACATATTGATGCATCTCTTATCATAACTTTTTTGAATAACCAACTTTTAGGAGTTGCAGTTGTTGAGTGCAAAGTATGTCCTAGAGAGAAGATTCTCTGGTTTGCGTATGGTCGGTAGTTGTACTTGTACGCATTTCCCTTAGTGTTTTCATTAATTACACGTGCCATGATTAATTGTTGAATAATCTTTCTCATAAGCTAGGCACTAAATGAAAAGCAAAATGATGCTATAACTGCCGCTCTGAAAGATCTTGCTCGCAGGAAGAACGATCTTGAGGAGTACTCTAATTTGGTGCATGATTTGAAGGTGACAAATGTTCCATACCTATATTTCGTACTTTGTTCAATTATTCTGCGCAGCTGATGGCTTTAGAATCTTTTTAGGTGGCTGAGGATGAGAAGTATATTTTCACCTCGTCTTTGCTTTCATTCTTAGCTGAATATGGTGTAAGGCCACATTCTCTAACTGCATCAGCAATAGCCAATAGTGTAAAGGTATTCTGACTGCATATTGATGTTTGTATTGGAAGCTTTTCTTTGCGGTGGGTAGGATTTTAGCTTCTATTGTTAATGTGTTGTATCATGCGGATGCTGCCTATCATGCATATTGAAACAGTTGTAGTTGACTCTAAACATTTACATCTCCAGATTTTATCTCAGCAGCTGCCAATGAAGATTAGAATGTTTGATGTAAGCTATCTCATTTTAACCACAATGAACCTTAACTTCAGTGGCCCTTTTCTATTCCAATGAAAAATTGCAAATAAATGCATCAATTTTTGTGAAACTGAAAAATGAACATCCTAAATTTTGTTCATTTCTTCGACAGCCTAGTGTCAGTACAAAAAATTTTCCACCAAATAGGGTGACGGATGTCTCTTCCAATAGAAGCCTTGATGGATTGATTGCCTCTCACAATCAGATTCATCAAGCATTGAAGGTTAAAAAATTACTAAATTTTTCTCCTTCTATATTCAATTTGCCTGTGAAGGATGCCTTTGACAGCTGTGTTCGCAGGTTCCAAATATTTCTGATTACAATTCTCATGATTCCTATCGACCAGAGAAACAACTAGATTCTGGTCCTAATGCTCCAAAGCTTGACCATGGCCACAGTATGTTGGGTTTGAAAGTGGTAAATAGCAGTAGTGGTGTTAGTCTTCGACATCAATCCAGCGATGACAACCTATGGGAGTTTTCTACTAACTATAGGTTTATTTCTCCTTTGAGTTCAAATTTTTCTCATTTCTCATTTCCTTCATGCACAGGATGGTCAGTAAACTCAGTAGTTTGGAATAATAAGGTCGCTAATTTTTTTTCATCACTACATTTTATACATCAGAGGTGTTGAAAATCATGGGAATACTGGTTTGGAAGGAAGGAGTGGAAGCGTTCCCCGTGATGGCGGTGTCAATGACAGTCACTTTAACATGCCTCCACAGCATGAAGAGCAGGCATCATCAGATAGTAACGCAATTATCTTTGATGTGTTTCTTCCTGTTAGATGTTTAAGAATATTAAGTTCATTTTACATTGTTGCTGTAGGTGAAGTCTTGCTACCGGCAATTGAACGATTGCAAATTGTTGGAGAAGCCAAGCCAGGAAATACACTTCAAGCTTGTGGTTATCCCATAAACGGAACTTCTTTATGCATGTTTCAGGTGAATGGAATTTTTTGTATGTTCAGTATTTCTTTTATCCCAGTTCGTCTTACAAAGTGATTTGTGATTGACTTGCTTATCAGTGGATTCGTCATCTTGAGAATGGAACCAGGGAATATATTGAGGGTGAGCTTTGAGCACTGTTTTTTGCAATGTCTGTTGAGGTGCTATTACTGAATATTTGCAACTTGGTTATTTTTAACCAATTCCTTCATGAAATGCATCTTTCAGGATGCACCAATCCGGATTATGTTGTAACTGTTGATGATGTTGGTAAACTTATTGCTGTTGAATGCGTACCAATGGATCATGGTGGAACTCAGGTGCTTCTAATGCTTAAATAGGGTTCCTTTCTCAATGTTTGACTTTTAGAGTGATATCGGTTTTTGAGTTTTTTTAGTCAGTACAGCCAACCACTGCCAACATTTGCGGTTTTGTAGGGAGAACTGGTGAGGATTTTTGCCAACAATCAAATGAAGATAACATGTGGTACATATGCTTGACATTTTTCCTTTTTATTTGTAAATATTTCCATGTTGAAGTGGAGTAGTACTTTTCAGAATAGATTTATGTTTCTAGGGACAGCTTATTGGTTTATTTTACAATATTGTTCTTGTATTATTTTGATGAATATTTTGATGAATATCCCCCAATTGGAGAGGAAAAGTTGGAGTTATTTATGATTTGTGGTTAACTTTATGAAGTGATAGAAGTTTTAGATTTGTATTTGTGAAATAAAATTTTATTGCTTCCTTTACTCTGTGGTAAAGAAGAAAGTCCAACTATTTTTTTGAATGGCCTATATGAATGTATGAAATGTAATCTGCCCAATCTACTAAACAATGATGCAAATCTGGAAGGAAAATTAGATTGTAGATAAAATTTGTATCTTTTCTCTATGGTTTCTCTTAATCTAAAATGAAGAAGAAGAAGAAGAAGAAGGAAGATGTTTGTTTTTGTGTTGAACATGCTTTGCAAGTGGTGTTTATTTTACCTATTTGCAGATCTTGATGTTCAGCAGGAGATTGAATATCACATATCCAGTGGGCGAGCTGAATTTGAAGTGCTCATGTTGGTACGTATCACCTAGCTGGTAAATTAAAGTTAGTTACTCTTGAGGTAGTTTCTTCTAGTTACTTCTGGAATGTTGTATGTAATATCTCGGAACCAGTGCAAGGATGAACTGACCTGCAGTGTTGCACAAAAAAATCTAGCTATTTTCATGTTCGATTAACAAAGTCTATACCCGACAAAATTACAGAAAGCATAGCCCTAGGATCTAATAATTTCTTGGCGTCTCAAGGGGGAGAACGCCAGAACAGAAAAAAACAGACGAAAACAAAACAAAGCAAATAAAACAAACTCTTATTTACCCGGGCTAAAAAAACTAGTTGCAAAAGAAGAGAGTTAGACAAACAACAAAAGACGATAAAGCACATGGGCTTCCATACTTGAAAAGAAAAGGGTTAATAGAACAAGACAAATACACATCCAAGAAGCAAAAGGCAAGCCAAAAACCTAAAGTAAAAACAGATTTATATAGATAATACCGGGGATATAGAAATGTCGAATATACAGAAAGTATAGATGTCTGTACACTGTTTTATTTGGCCTGAGATAAAGTGGCCCAAGCCCAGTGTATTATTTAAGAGAGGTCCATTTAAATCATATAGTAGAAGCTCACTTATAAGGTCCATATTCAAGAAGCAAATCCGTGGTAAATATATTATAGCTCCTAAAAATCTCTACAAAATCAAGGAGTTTTATGGTTATAACAATAAACTATTGTGATTTTATTGGGTTAGTGATTTTCTGGAGATTGGTTATAACTAGCTTATGTTATAACTATAGCCTATCTCCCCAATGGAAGAACTGGATTGAGATAAACTCTTCCTTGTTGTGCTTTCGACATATCTCTGCCTGCCTTGAAGTCTAGCTAGTACTAGAGAGTTGCTACCACCAAACTTGTTGTTGTTGCCTTGTAAAGGAGAAACCCCATGTTGCTGCTCCAAGGAGACTATTCTGCTGCTGATTTGTTGCTTGCTGCCTACTAGGAAGCCTTGCTTGTTGGAGCACTACCGATGACCTAACCTTGCCTTGCACTGTTGCTACCGGATCAAGTTCACGTCAAGGAAAAGAGCCCGGCTGAGTTCATGCCGTCCCCCGTCACCTTGTTGTTGTCGATGTACCAAGGGAAGCAGCCTTCATTGCAGTTAGGGGTGAGCAATCAGTTGGTTTCGTTCCAAACCGAATAGCTGAATAGTCTTTCAGTAATCAGATTTTGTGATAGAACTGAAACCGAACTCAATTCGAAACCGAATCAAAACCAACCAAAATGTTTCGGTTCGACTTGGTTACCAAATAACTGAAGTGAATGATAGTTTATAAAAAAATAGATTTATTAAACTAATTAATCAAAATTATATCCTTATTTTAGTAAAGATAATTATTTAATTAGTTATTCTAAATATATATCATATTAAACAAATAAAAATTTATCATAAAATATTATAATTTTATGATAATTAATATAAAATTTGCATTTTATAACGTTTTTTAAAAAAAATTTCGGTTAGGTCTGTTCAATTCGGTTCGGTTCCAAACCAAAATACTCATATGGTATTCGGTTTACCTATCACCCAAATGAAAACCAAACTAAATTAGTTCAAAACCGAAATGAAAATTTTTTTGGTTCGATTTTGGTTGATTTTTCAGTTTTACCCGAACTATACTCACCCCTACCTACCGTTACTACTCTCCCATTGGCACTAGCTTTACAACTAGTGTTGCCGTATGCTGCATTGCCGATGGGGGAGGCCACCACCTTGCGTCGCCAAGCCTTGAAGACCATTGCGAAAGACCTATTGTTGTCCATCTTATCGTCATGAAGTCGTCGCAACCTAGATCCTCATCTTGCCTTAGAACCTTGCAAGGAGAAAGACCGTTAGAGTGAAACCAAAAAAGTTTGCCTAGGAGCACGTTGGAGCCAGTATCTTCACCACCGTACTGTTGCTCGTGCAAGGAAAGAACCAAAGTCCATGTTGCTGCAAACCAGTCCCTTAAAGCTCCCTTGTTGTCGTGCCTACCGAGGGCTTTTGAGTTGCTTTGCCGCCTAATTCACGCTGTTGCTGTTACTAAGAGTTGGAGTTGTGCCACCGAGAAGCACTGCTGCTGTGTTGCCGTCTTCTTGCCAAGGAGAGGAGGAAATCTGCTGCTTAAGTTTCACCCTTTCACTGCCACAAAGTTGACCTTGCCAAAGAAAGATGTTGCTCTGCTTGGAGCCTCCTTGCTTTGCCTTGCCGCTTAGTTGGAGTTCTACCCAAACCAGATTTGTTGTTGCCAAACAGCTACCAGGAAGAGCCTTCGGTGGATCCAAACCTCACCAAATTGTGGAGTTTTGGTGCTGCCATGGAGCTTAGCACCATCGGACCTTTGTTACACAACCACCCTCTTCCTTGTCATCACTTTGTTGCCGTGATATGAAGCATTGCTGATCATCACTAGAGTTATGTAGTTGGGTGTCGTGAATTTTTGCCGGTATACTACTAGCCACTCTGATGAACGTGAAGAACATGCAAGAGAGGAGCCATTGAGGTCTCATAATGCTGGAGAGAAAAGATTCCCTTGCCCAAGAGTTGCAACCACGGGTGCCAACATCCATGCATGTTGGAAGGAGCCTGGGTGAACTTTGCTTGATAGTTGCTTTGCTGGTAGTTTTGGTGCTTTGATCGTGAGTACTGCCGTGAAGTAGAGAGCTTTGTCGCACGCCACAAGAGTCTTGCTGCTCATCATCTTCATAGCTGCCTAGCTTCACTGAGTTTTGCCTATTATTTTTTGGCCCACTGGAGACATCGCTGGTCACAGGGAGCACCCCCATCAGAACGCCCTTGTCATCCTCTAACGGACTTGTGGTTCACTGGTCTCAGTGACCCATCACCATCGCCAGCGATGAAGCCCAGATGTCAGTGCAACATGAAGAAGTCGAGAGAAAGGAGAAGAAGAAATAGGTCCACGACCCATTTATTGGCCAACAAGCAACACTTCTGAATATGCAACAAGCAACAAATAGACTCCTTGCCGAGACTTGTGCGACAACAACACGGGGTGTCTCCATTGCAAGGCAACAACACTAGCTTTGGTGGTAGCAACTCTCTAGCACAGACTAAACTTTAAGGCAGACGGGGTATGTCAAAAGCACGATAAGGAAGAGTTCCTCTCATTCCAAATTCTTCCACCAGGGAATGGGCTATGTTTGTAACATAGATTGGTTGTAATTAATCTACTGATAACCATTAACAACCCAATAAAATTATAATAATTTATTGTTATAACCATAAAAATCCTTGATTTTGTTAGAGATTTTTGAAGCTATAATATTTTTCCATTTGTTTGCTTCAAACCTAATTAGTGGGATTCCATTGTATGATTTAATTGAGCAACCCTTAAATTATACACTGGGTTTGGACTACTTTATCTCGGGTCGAACAAGAATGTATAATGATAATAGATATACAGATACAAAAAAAGTAAAATCAAGGCAAAAAGCTACCATTCAAGTGAAGTTCAAGCATCCCCTCAGCTACTTTGGCTCCCCATCAAATGAGACTCATGTAGGGGTAATACAAAACGTCAATAACCAGTCATTGGTTGACACAATGATTAATGTACAGGGCAGATGATCTCATTAGCTTACGACAACAAATTGATATAAATCTAAGAAAAACTCTTAAAAGGTCAAGGTAAAACAATGGTTCTTTAATAACCATCGGCGGGGATAAGAAAATCTCCAATATGGCTCCTTTGCTGAAAAGTCGTTAAAAACTATATAGCCCAGGGCTAAAAATCATGTTATATAATGCATAAACAGAAAACTGACCTAGGCATCTAGAAAAAGGCATAGGCAGGTCTAATTTTGAAATCAACTTGGGGGATCTTAACAGTAGTGGTTGGTGATCCCCGGAACAATGCATATGTGTGGTCTAATAAAAAAAAGCTAGATTGGTTTTGCAAACCAAAACTGATAGAACATAGTAGAAAAACAAAAGTGATTCCTATGGAATTGGAACATGAGGCATAGACCGGCAAAACATGAAGAAGAATGGCTTTGGCATGGTGGAGCTGATGGAGCAAGCTGTGGGAGAAACTGCGGCTGTGGGCGGCCAGATGTGGCTAGAGAACGATGATGGCTGAATAATTGTGGTGATTGGAGATTGGTTAATGTTCAATTGTTTTCTGAAGCATGAGTATTTATAGTTGCTTTCCTTCCATATCGAGCAATAGTAGGAAGGTGCGCTCTAAAACTATCAAATTAGTAGAAACCTCTAAACAAGGAAAGGCTCTAATAGGAAAACTTAATATGCAAAAAAACCAAAATTAAGACCCCTAAAGATGGTATGAGCTGCATCAGAAAGTTAATAGATATTTCTTGGTTGGTGGGAGGGGTGTGATAGAGCAAATTGTTTTGAAATGCATTCATATAATTGTGCGTAACAGATTGAATCATCGGAAGACTGGGAGCCAGCAAGTCTGACTTTAAGACGATCCAGCTTCCTTATCAAATGCATGGGGGCTGCTGTAATTGAAGAGAAATATTCCCCGGAGTTGTTGGTATGTGTATATCTCGGTGGTTGTCACTTGGGAATCAATACATATGTTTATTTTTTCTAATTTATTCATCAAAATATCGCAAGTGTTGTACTTCTTTAGAAGATATAATATAACACTGATTTATTCTACTTTCTCTTTTTATCTGCGCCTATTTTCTTGTTTTAGTTACTGGCATCACAATCTTTGTATGAAAACTTCCAAATCTATATCTTTATTTAGGCAGGACTTGTTTTGTTAATGAAAGCATGCTTTTGATGATGAGACGTTGTATTACACTACCTTATAATGTTGCTTGATATTGTTTAAGCAAATTGAAATAGATGAAATGCTATCTTTTCCTTATTTTAAGGGGCTGTTGCTCTTTGTTACCACTAATTATTTCCTCTTCTTCTCTTATATGGATGTGCTAGCCTTGACTAGTGGATAATATTACCGTTCTCACAATAACTATCTTTTGGATCCTACATTCTTGCAATTTTTGATTTCATACAATTTTTTGTGATGTTGCATGGCAGATAAAGATCCCGAGTGGACTTTCATTGCAGTTTGTTGTAACGTGTTCAAATGGGACATCATATCCGTTCAGCACAAACAATGATTTTAGGTGATCCTTGTCCTCCGCTTTCGATGATTTATATGTAGTCTCTAACCTTTTTTTATCTGTTGGGAATAATTTTTACGGATTGTGTGTAAGTTTTTAATTGTACATGATTGTTAGTATGACCAATTTATATTGAAGTTAAATATGCTACTAAAGTTTCCTTATAAAACAGGGATTTTAGAATTAAATATCTATGTGATCTGTTCAATAATGGAATGGAAAAGTAGTATCTTCGCCTCAATGGTTTGAGAATTGGTGGATGTAGTTTGTGCTTCATATGTTTTAGCATGTAAAACTTGTCGAGAGCAACTCTAGATGTGAGTGGATCATGTAAAGTTTTCTGTTTGTGACAGACAGTGCATTTTAGGAAATATAATAACCTGACAATTTTTCCATGGACTTTTCTTTGAGAAAACTAATCATCTCAAATTATATGATTATTAATCTAATTATTTCATACATTTAGGTGATTTAGTGGATTGTTTGGAATTTTTACTATGATATTTTTTTTGGAATTGGCTAAAAAGTATTGTTCCAACCTTTATGTAGAGTTAGGGGTGGACGCGGATGTCTAAATTACCAAATCTGACCGAAGTCAGAAGCATGTCCGACCAAATTTGACTGATTGAATTTGACCGAATACAAATTAAATATGGATATTTCTTTGTTCAATTGAATAACTGACCAAGTGTGTAATATTTTATATCAATAACATAATGCCTTCAACATTTTTAAGTTAATATTATGTTCTATAAAAATTTCAAATCATGATATACATTAAAATTAATTTAGTTTATACATAAAATTGATATTTAATATCTAAAATAACCCAAAATGACTTTCATAGAAAAAAGATAAAAGTCATGCTCATATTTAGTAATTTAGAACAATACATTTACATCAATAATCATATTAAACCACTTACTATATAATTAGAATGCTCTCAATTAGTACCATAGTTTACTAAATTTTTAAAATTTAGCTTCTATACATTTCCAAGTTAAACAAAAGATAATCAATGTATAGAAGTTTTAAAGTAATTATTGACATCAAAATGTAGTCCAATATTACATACACTTCAAAAACAAAATATTTTAATAGTTGATTCTTCATCCAATGTAGCTCACCTACATGAAAAAATATACAAATGAATTAATCACTTGCAGAAATATATTACAAATATTAGAAGAGTAGAAACTAAATATAACATTCTCACAAGCTTATTATAGACATGAAGATGTTGAAATATTATCTCCATCAACACAATCATCAATATCTTTCCATTCTTCTAAATTCATTGTTCCCAAAAAATTGATGATGAACTTGATTGTTCTCTACACGTAAAATATAAGTAGCAAGAGAAGAATATAAGTTAAAAAATACATCAAAAATAGAAAATACATGGATATAAAATATGAATTATCTTCAAATACACTCAACCAATTTTGGGCACATATCAAAGCTTCAAGTAATTTTGGGCTTAAACTATTCCTAGTTGAGCAAATTGTTTGTTCTCCAATAGTAAATGCCGATTCGGAGGCGACGGTTGAAATAGGAATGGCTAAAATATCTTGAGCAATTTTTTCCAAAATAAGATATTTTACCATATTCAACTCCATCATGATAATATATCAAATTGTTTATCTATTCCATCCACAAAAGGAATAGTTGGTTCATTCAAATGATTCTACAAATCGGTACGTGTTGGCTCGTTTGATGAATATTCCATAATCAACTTGCTTACTCCTTCTGATCTCCTACTTAATCCTCCAATAGGACAAATACTTGATGAACTTTTAATTCCAATAGTGGGTTTGTTTGACACACATCTAGCCCTAGATTTCACCATCACTTGAATAAACATTATACATGTTTGTCAAATATTATTTTACTTTTTTGACCATATCATCTCCCTCTTCTTTGTAAATTGTGTGAAAGTAGTACACAACAAATCATTTTTTATCAGGGTCCAAAATCAAAGCAATCGCCAATAACATATTTGCTTCTTTTTTATATTTATCAAACTTTTCCAACATTTTATTTCTCAATGATGACATTAAATATGACTCACTACTACCATTTCATCAATTGAAGTTTGAGCTCACAAATCATGTTGAAAATAATATTTGATCTAGGATCCTTGGTGCCAAAAAAAGTTCGGTTAACTCATAAAATGGGCCAAACATTCATATATCACTCTTAAATCATTCCATTCATCCTTAAAAGGACATGAAATTAACATCAAAGCAACTATAACATTCAAAAGTATTTTTGAAATCTAAAGCTATACCAATTATTTTGTAAGTAGAATTCCACCTAGTCTTCATATCAAGCACTAAAGAATGTTTAGATGCATTTAATTGACTTGCATATTTGTAGAAACAATCACTTTTTATAGTTAAACTTTTAATATATTTCACCTATTCATGAACCAGCTTTATAGACTTAGCAATCCCATTCAACCCATCTTGAACAATTAAGTTCAAAATATGAACACAACATCTCACCTGAAAGCAATCACCCGAAAGATTTGGAGTTCAACTACAAAGAGTGATTGGCTATGCATTCTCCAGTATGTCGACTTTTAACTTTGGCAAAATTCATCACCTTTTTTGCAATTTTCAATTTTCATCAATAAAGTGGGCCATCAAAACAATATAAGTAATATTCTGTGAAGAAGTCTAAATATCACTAGTAAAATTAATTTTGTTCTTAATTTTTTCCAACATGTCAAACACATTTTTTCTCCTTTTCATAAATTCTAAGACAATCTCTTGTAATTATTTTCCTAGAAACCATCACAAATTGTGGTTGCAAATTACTAATACACCTTCTAAAGCCTTCATGTTCTACAATTGAAAACGGATACTCATGTAAGATTATTGCCTCGACCAACTCTAATCTACTCCTTCCTTAATCAAATTTCCAAACTTTTATATCATCATCTCCTATCTTTTTTCAATCTCATCTTTAAAATTTTTTGCCCAATATCACCATGTATGTTTTTGTCCTCTTCATTCTGAAATTAGGGTGTTTCCCTTCAACATGCCTCCATAAATGAGTAATTCCATAACGTCCGGCTCTCTCCAACTTCTTTTTACAATAACGACAAATAGCGCATGTTCTATTCTCATATTTTCTATCAAAATAAGCCTATACACCAGATGTCATTTTCCTCTTTTTAATAATGTAGCATCCATAGATTCTCCTTCTTTAGCAATAGAATTTTCACTATCTTTTCCACTGCTACTTTGTTTATTTACATTTAGTAATGAATTTGTATGATCCATCTTTAAAAAAATATATATCAAATTATAAACATATCATAACTAAATGTAAATCAACTCCATTTATAAAAGTGGTGCAAAAAAACATTATTGATTGGCATTACCTATTCCCTCGACGATGCAAGCTTCCTTGACCAAGCAATTGCACAAGTAGTGAACAAATCACAGAAGCTGGTGACCTGATTACGATGAACTCCGTTAGTACAAACTCTTTTTACCTTATCGTCCAACCATAAATAATCATTAACCTGTGAAAAATTTCATAAATACCTAATAAGAACTTGCTTAGACAAACAGTAAGAACTCTCAATAATCAATACTGTCAAATACAAAAATCAATCAAACCATCAAGAAGATTGGGTGATCTGAATACTCATTCAACATCAAATATGTCCAAATGCTCAAGCAACAAACAAAAATGCAACATCGCCAAGATATAAGAATCCATCCCAAATCAACATAAGAAATATTCTCATCAAAAAATGGGTTTTTGATGAGAATGTAAATCACAAAAATATAAATCGTCTTATTTTCATTTAATTTGAAATAATTGGTAAAACAGTGTATTGTTTGATCGATTGTAACTCTATTTTAACCATTCCACTCTTTTAAGATTATTAAATTATTTTTTATACCCTCCTAGTTATTAGCTTTAAAACCCATTGTACCACCCAAAGTTGAGTAACCAACATAGTAGATTGCCAAATGCCAACTAAGCATCCTAAGAATATATGAAAAAAATATATTGTAAAATGTCAATTAGAGATCCCAATGCAACTTATTAAACGAAAACCTAGTCGTGTCTACTCCTCTAAACCCAACCCTTAGGACAAAATCCCTTGACTATGAACCAACCTATCAATTATTATATGTGCACATTTTTAAATAACCAAGTAATAGCTATATAAAATTATATTTTTATATGTAGGTATTCTACTTAAACTTTTAAAAAAATATAATAAAATGCAAATTAGAGACTCCAATATAGCTTATCCAAATTTTAACCATGCCTCTCCTATAAGCCGAGCTCTTTGGTCTAAATCCCTTGTTGTTGATTATGTTATTCCTTATTTCTAAATAACAAAATAAACAACTAACATTATATTATAACATATAGTTATATTATAATATTCATTAAGGGTATAAAATTCATTTATATTTACAAAATCTATCCTAACAAAGAATGAAAAATCTTTATAAGTAAAAAATGGCGATTATATATGAATATTCATTTAGGGTTTCTTACAAACCCTAAGGAGCTCGGCCGCCAGTGACGTGGGGGATTGGGGGAAATGAGGGGCGGCTAGCTGAGGGTTTTTTGATGTAGGTTGTTGGCTTGTTGCTAATGAGGAAAAGAAAAAGGGTGCTTTTATAGGGAATGAGGAGAAGCGGCGGCGGAGGGGTTACACTGGCGGCGGGGCCCTCGATCAGCTTGAGTAGGAGAACTCACGCCGTTGTAGGCGGCATCTCTTGAGAATTCACGCTGGAGGCAAGCGAGTGCTTGGTAATGGCGTGGCTTAGCGACAATGTGGCTCGGCTGTTGGCGACAGGGTGATTGGGGGAGATGAGGGGTGCCGTAAACACAAAATCGCAGCACATTGCCATAAGGAGTCGGAAGTTCTTAGGGTAAGTTTTTGATTTCGGACTATCCACAGACACTGCTTTGGCCCGACGGACAACTCGGACAATGACTCGGTTTGACAAGTTTTGTTTGACCAAATTTCATACAGACGCTGACAACAGCTTGTCCGACGTCCGTCCGACCGATGCCCACCCCTAGGTAGGGTTCTTAAAGTCAATTGTTTTTGCGTTGATTCTTTTAAAGAAAATTTAATCCTGTTGTAGGATTTGACATCATTTTTGATGCATCTAGTTGTAGCATGTAAATTTTAGATGGTCTAATAATCATTTATCCCAAAAATTCAAGTTGTTAGGAAAGGGAACTACTTAGTATTTACTTCAAGACTCCCTTCATGTGTAAGCAAACTTTTCAAAGCTTGGCAAATGGACAAACAAAAACACAGGGCAAATAGTCTATTGGCCACAATATATGGTAAATTAATATTTTTTCGGACATATATCACTAACAGGATTTGAACCCAGACCTTTGAGTCTGATACCATGTAAATTTTAAATAGTCTAACTACTTGTTTCAAAAGTTCAAGCTGTTAGGAAAGTGAGTTACTTGTATTTACTTCAACATAGCCTTTAAAAAAGTGGCTAACTCAAAATATAGGTTATTAATTATGTTCATTAATCATCTTCTTTTGGTCTAAGTTTAAGGACTACATCAGATAGTGCATCTCTCTAAAGAACATGCCCCTATAGATTTGGGCCAACTTGGTTCCATGTCAGAACTTTGCCATGTAGTTTTAAGATATATTTTTAAGTTTGAGCAATTGATAGGGTTCTATTTTCATATAAGTTGATATCCTAACAAAATTGGCAATAAATTGAGATCACCATACTCAATTTAGGTGGATTGTATAAATCAAGGTCACAGGTCTCGATTTAGGTGAGTTTGGATATCACCAATCTTTTGATAAACTAAAGACTAAAGAACAGATTTTTTCCCTTTCTTCAAAAGAGAGAATATAATCAATATTTATACTCACAAGTAGGTTGAAGCCATAAACCCACTTGGAGGTTAATGCACTATTAATAGAGTATAAAATCTCTTGGGGGTTACAAATGATCAGTTAAAAAATACTATACTACACCCGCCTAATTATTTAACCCAACAAGTTGTTTATTTCCATAATTCATGCCCCAATGGACCTACTTTTTTCACCTAACAGCAATATATGTTTTTCTTTCCTTTTTTTTTCTTTTTTGTGTCAAGTTGGGTTGCAAGTTGGAGAACAAAACCATGGTCGTTGAAAAAATTTGAGATAGCAATTTTGTTATGAAGCTTTTTTGAACTGATTTTCCAATTTTTATGAGGCTAATATATATCTTTCTTTTGTTTGGACTTTGCAATCCATTATCCTAGCAATTATTGTGAGCATCTAATTTTCTAGTTATATGTGGTTGTTGCATTGGTTTCTTTATTATCAGTATTTACAGCAATATGATAAGATTTTACTGGATTTTTTTATTATTTGCTTTTATAGATAATGTATGTGGGTTTTGTTTATACTTTTCATTGTAGTTGGTGTGACTAATTCTTTAGTTATCCATGTTGTGGAATGGATGGGATATGAGGATGTGACATTTTTTTTGAATATTAGCTTTATGAATAGATGCCTCTAATTAATTTATTTTGCTCTACGATTCATGTTACTTGATTCTGTTTTGTAGATTGCGTAATGTCCTAGTATTGACAATGAGAAACTTCCAAAACAAGGTATTTTCTTTTATCG
Organism: Piper betle; assembly: GCA_033002965.1. Classification (NCBI taxonomy): domain Eukaryota; kingdom Viridiplantae; phylum Streptophyta; class Magnoliopsida; order Piperales; family Piperaceae; genus Piper; species Piper betle. The sequence continues at coordinate 34,168 of JAURVB010002762.1, read as the reverse complement.
AGCATTTATTGCTGTCTTATTGTACTGAGAGCACCATTTCTTGTATATTTGCATCAATTTGATTGCAATCTTTGATCCCTGACAAGCTGTTTCCATTTAAGGTCTTTAAATTTGTGTGGTATCAAAACCTAGGCGTAATGTGTGCAGAATTTTGACTTGAACTAAATGATCCTCATTGATTAGATTGGTGGAACATGCCCATTTATTCATCTGATTTGTTTTCTTTAGTATGAGGAATTTAGTTGAAATATTGATTTGGTTTGTCACGATTGGCATTGAGAAATAAAATTCAGAGAAGCAGGAGAAATGTTTTTCAAATTTAGAGAATACTTTGGCAGCTGACAGTGATTATCAGAGGGTGATACCTGTGTTGCTTTGGGCGGTGCTTCTGGATCACCTTATAAATATTTTCCTCTCTGGCGATTTGAATGAACTCGTTATGTTCTTTGGGGGTCTATTTTCCAAGTCAACATCAATATAGTAATCAGTTGTTATCTTGGTTAATTATCATGTTTCTCTTAATCCCAAATGACCAGAGGCTGATTGTAGCCTTCACTTCACTGGACATATTCATTCTTAAATTGCACTTCATTGTATTCTAACTACTTCCATCCCAGATCATTTAAGCCTTCTTTCACTCCCTTGTGGTTCATTACAATAGTGCATTTCACATTTTTTCACAATGAACCTGTTGGCTAGCCATACAAAAGAACTTAACAGTTCTGTTCCTCAATCTATGTTTTTCTGCAAGATCTTTCCTAGCTGAGGAATGAGGAAAGAGGGTAACATAGGATTACTGGTCTAATTGAAGGAACATTTTAATGAGACGTTTTGTAAAAAACTTTTTGCTTTTGGTGAGTCATTTTCTTTTTTAATATAATGTTAATTCGGACGTTCTGTGATTAATTGCTGTCATCTGTCTTCTCTCTCTATCTTTTTGGAATCTATAATTACATCAGGAAACTCCCATTCAATTGCTGATGCTCTTTACGTGCAGGCTTTGTATGACAAGAGGAAAGGCAAGATGTAGATATAGGTGCTGGCCTTTAGTTTTTCATTGTGTACATTACTAAATTATTTTCTACTGTAAAGTTCCAAATTCATGATCTTATTTTTCGCTCTCTGGAATAGCTTGAGCTCTAAGAAACAATGAAAATTTTGTAAATTACTTGTATTAAAAAAAGCTGAGGGTAGAAAGAGAGCTGATCTTAAAACAAAAAAAGAAAGTGTTTTTGTTTGTGAATAAATGATCAGCATCGAGAGTTTAGTATTTTGTGTCATCATCTTAGTGATGTCTGCTATATTGTTCACACCTGCTCATCAAAAAGTGATGCGTGAAGCCAGTGGAAGGAGCAAACTCCCGTAAGGTTATTTACCTTGAGTTACCTTGCTGCTTTTTGGTGTCGAGAAGCTCGACTTGGCTTGACTTCCTTGCTGCGAACAATGGGCTGCATTATAGGGAAGGCTATCGGTGTGAGGGTTTTTGTAGATCAATTTAGTTTGGTTTGTAATTCTTATTATATTTCTTGACTGATGTTGAGCTGGTTTCTTCAAGTTGCATGTTGCCTTGAAAGCAAATATAATTGGACGCCTTGGCTCTGTGTAAGAGTCCATTCTGGGCAGCTTTAAATCATTTGACTCATTGTGATGTGATTAAAAGGGAACCCTTAAATTGGATTGAAATCATTTAATTCGCTTGATTATAATATTCTGAACAAAGTCAATTGGCATTAAGTCAGTTGACTTAAAGGTCATTTGTTGTTTGATTGCAGTGAAAGTTGTGGACTTCTACCTGTTTCACCTTCTCTTTCTTTGCTTTTTTTATTTTCTTTGACGAGTGTTCTTAGCTTTATTTCCTTTGGTGAGTTTGTTATTTCAAATGAGATTTGAGGAATTGAGTGTGGTTGTGAGATTTTATTTAGTTGAGCACACTGTAGAAAACTGATGTGAAATCGATTTACAGGAGGGCTCAAAGGAGGCTATTATGTAAAAAAAATTCAAGATGGAAAAACGAAAAGATAGATGAGAAGTCATTAACTGGTTCGGATCTTCATTTTGATGTTCATAGTTTTGAGAGGAATGGATAGGCATACTTATATAGTTCTGAATATTGGTTGTCGTGTGAACTGCTCTGTTTTTTCTTCAGAGGTGGCTGTTATATTATCTTATAACAGCAAGTATTGGGTCTAAAAATGCTGTTTATATTGCGATTGGTCTAAGTACATTGGCTACTTGTACCATTGAGCTTATTGTGCCCTGTTTATATCTCAACCTACACCGATGAGCCCATGAGCCAGTTCAGCATTTTTGTTCTAAAGTTGTCACTGCCCTTGATCAGTGGGAGAAATGGAATACCAGTTGATCAAGGTGATGAATTCCAGTGTCTCGAAGCTAGAGTCTTAGTCTATGTCTTTATATGTGAATTCTTGTCGTATATGTATTGGAATATTGATCTGTGCTTAATATTCATATATACGTAAAATTCACATGGTAGATCCTAGGTCACTGTGGGAACTTCCTCACAACTTCCCTCAGTAAAATTTTCAACCCGCCAAGATGGAAACCGTGTTCTAAAAACAATGTGGATCATCAGAATGCAGTTCCTTCGTAAATGCTGTACACTGAATTTGTCAAAATGAAGAGTTTGCTTGACTTCTGTCAGGCATGGGGTGGTTGTTAACTGACTTGATGAGAAGTCAAAAGCTGCTATTGGGTGGTTGGTCTGTTTGATGACGAAAAAGATGAAGTTAATGCCCTTAAATCTAATTGTGTGAAAGGAATGCTGACTGGTAACTGAATATCGGTCTTTCACTTTACTTTCATTTAATTATACAATCAAATGTGCTTGATCTCTCACTACGGTGAAGTTATTAGGCAAGAACACGGATCTGTGAGTTGTCAAGGGCATGCAAAACATAATTCTTAAATTTTTAGCAAGTGGGTATTTTTTGTTTATTGCATGCGTAGTTTCATTAAAAATGCCTGCTTTGTTAGTTGCATTAAAATTAATGTAGTTTCTAGTCTTAATCTCAAAACTCCAACTTAAGAAAGAACATCATGTTTCATGCTTCTTTTTTTTTAATGAGGATGCAAGAACTAAAAATTTTAAATACAAATTGGCCAAACACCCAATGACCATGCAAAGGAAAATAGTTGCTCTATCTATGCCCTCAATTTATGTTAGCCTGCTATTTTTCTACACAACATTTGGTTACTATTGTTGCACACTTGCACCCACTGACTACTTGTTTAATTCGAAACACATCTGTTATTGTTATAACGGCAATCAGAATAATCATACACCAAGAAGGTGAGCTGGGATTTATGTCCTTTCCTGTGACTTCAATTATTTGCTAACGGTTTAATAGAATAAATAAAAATATTAATAAGCAGCTTGAGACAGCTGAACACATTGATCCAATTAATTTTGGAAGTTGGATGGGTTAATTTTTTAATTTCTGTGCACTAAATTCCTTTTGCCTCCACCTATATATAATAGTACACATTTTTGTGATATGCATATATTATTTAAACCATGGAAAATATCCAATCTTTCAACTAAATCTATCCATTTATACTTTCCTAGCTAGCTACAAACTTTTGAGAATAACCTCCATGCAACTTCTACTTGCTGATATTCAATGAATGAGTATACATAGTTCTTTCTTCATAAAAAAAGAGTTATGGTTTATGTGCATGTTTGTCCTTGTTAAATCAAGTAATTCCAACATCAACCCTGTTAATTGAAAATAAAGAGACCTTTATCTTCTTTGAATAGAGGGATGTTTTGGTTGGGAGTTCACACTTCACATCAAAATTGAAGGCTTTAAAGTTTGTCTTATCATGAGAAAATGCAAATTGAGAGAGTTGTGAACTCCAAGCAACCATAACATTGACTGCCCGATAATTTAATCCATAACGTTGATGTTTTGAAAAAAACTACGGTTGACTTTTTCACAATCAATTACATTTGGGAAAATAATATGGTTGAAGATGAAATAGGAAAACATAATATATATATATATATTTTTGCCGCATTAAGATAAGTATCAGACGAGTTTCTTCTCAAAAGCTTCAGTAACTTGTAAAAGAATAATTCGTTTCTGTAACTAATATGAACTTTATAGTATTGACTAATTGATTGTTGTAATATTTGATCGAATAAAATTCACACACACAATTTTGCTAATTCCTTCGCTTCAAAGGAAGTTATGGTGCCTACGGCGGAAGGCTTTCTGCCCGCCCAACGCACCTTAAATATCATCCATCGGATTGATAAAACTGATCCATTGTACGGTATTGATGATTGCTAATTGTCTAATAACCGTTTCAGGTTTAAAAAAAACACTCTATATTAGTAAAACTGCTCACCGTTAGATGTAAAAATGATGCGTAGGATTTCCTATGCGCAGGGAGTAAAGTGGCCCAAGCACCATAACTTCCTTCTAAGTTCTAACATAAGACAAGATTAGTGAACTTGTGGTTGATTGGAAAACATTAACATTGTAAAGATATTTGACAATCAATAGTTTCTAATGCTGTTTTATCTGCTTTGAAAAAAAAATCTATTTTATCCATATTATAGAGGAATGATAATCAAAGTGTCCGTTTGTTTTAAAAAATACAATTGAGAAGGATAAATCAATTGGCAATATTAGTTCATTGTGGTGGAAAATTGGCCAAATACCCTTAATCACACATCAAGTCCATATTTATCTTGTTTAGTCAATCACATCTGATCATGACATTCTAAATTAAAAATGAGGAATATTTAGGCGATTATAATAATGACCCAACAAAAAATGGAAGATATAAGTCTTGTATATGAAGATTAAATTGAGGGATCTCATAATCCGCTTATTTTAAGAATTTTGTTTCTGAAATTCCTACATTTGGTAGTTGCTAGCCCTCACCTATGATGATTTTTTGCCTATAACCGCTAGCCTAATCAACACCCCTAATACAACTCACCATCAAATACGGAACCAGGTTACTCTAATACTATTAGTGACAACTCGACCCAAAATTGGAAAGACACCTTCAATCATACATTAGTCCATATATCACACATAAGTCCATATATATCTTATTTAGTCGATCATATCTATTCATGACATTCTACAATTAGTTGCTTACTGTTGGCACTATTATAAATTGAAAATTAGGAAATATGTAGGCGATCATCTATGTATTTGTATTTTTATTGCTATTAATTAATAAGATCAAGTAAAATGTATGTACTCATATAAATAAAAGGGAAACTGATTAAATAATGGCATGACATTAAAAGTAAGAGAATTAGCCAATTAAAATACAATATAAATAAAATAAATTATAATTAGAATATATCTCTAAAGTTAGAATATATTTTTAAGAAATTATGTAATTATTATCTAAGATAAGATTAAAACGAGATCTTTGTTATTTCAGATGAGATAAAAATAAGAATTTATCTATAAAATCAGAATTGTATCTCTAAGATACGTGTAATTGTCTCTATCTAATTATTTAATGAGATAAAAAATAGAATTATATTTTTAAAAGTAGAATTTAACTCTAATATACCTCATACATCGCGCGACATCTTAAAATGTATTTTATACAACGTAAACAACGTCTGCCCCTCAAACTCTATCACAAACTCTTAAACAAGATGACGGTCCAAATAAGGAAAAAATCCAGAAGTCGGACACGGCCGAAGTGACCGATTATGAGAGGGGGAAGGTGTTAGGTGGCCCGGCCCAGTCCGTGGAAAGTTCGACGATGCAGACAAAACACAATTTGGCTTTTGGGCCGTGGGCCCGATTAAGAGCCGTGCCCGAGTCCGTGTTGAAGACGCCAGGTTTGACCCGCAAAAATAGTCACTGGGCCAGGCCCACGTCAAGGTCAAATAAGTCAGCACAAAATCCTCACCATCTTTTATTTATTTATTATTTATTCTTATTTAATCATATTTTTATCTGATATTACCGTTTATACCATTTGTTAGGTGTAAATTTCTCATTAGTTTCTCTTTTGAGGTATTGTTGAGTAATTAATGACAAATTTAAGACTGTTCGATTAGGGTAATAACTCGAGGTAGATAATGAACTGAGTGATGTTCAATTCAACTAGACTTATTTACATCCTTAATCATCAACTATGTGCTACTGTGGTTGGCCTTCTAAATATTGCTTCACAAGCTATGTAGCTTGACATGAATAACTTAGTTGGGTGCTTAAACTAGTTTATGTTGGCAATTTGGATTAATTTGGAGGGTTGCCCACTAAAAGAAAAGGGTTTAGTCTGCTTCCCTAATTTTAGAAAAATATGTCTCCTTTTGTCTCCATCTTAAATTGTGGTTGAAATTTTGTATCCATGGTCACTATCATGAAACTTGCGCTATATTTTGTGTCATTATTATTATTATTTTTCACCAAAAATATTTTTAATTAAATTTTACATGAATGATAGCTCTTTATCACTACTGTTATTTTTCCCTATATAATTTTATTCAATTATTCATTCATTTATTCTCACAACTACATTTATATATTCCATATGATGCCTCATTAGAGATTTGGGACCTGTCAGAGATCCAAATTGAAGTTAGGTAATCTAATCCATGGTGTGAATGAAACCAATGCAGGCCAATTACAACACCTAAAGTGGGATTGGTAGGTAATCCACTTGGAAAGATTGAAGCATGCAAGTGGGAAAATTGGAAAAAAAAAAAGCAACAAAAAAATATGCAAAATAATTCCTCATGTGCCCAAATGATCCAAAAACATAGTATGGATTCCTTTGTTTTCCAAAGCTAATATGGATTTCTTTCAAAATTAAGTAATTAGCCAAATGCAGAAAAGAATTGCAAAAAAAATCCCAACCCAATTTCATGCATTATTTCTAGATTTTTGTTCCTAAATTGGCTGGCAAAGGGAGCAAAACCTGGACAAGCTAACCAATCCAATTTCGAGATAGCATTAGATAGTAGAATAGGTATAGCCATCCCAAACTTCAATACTATATAGGGGGGCCACATTTAGTTTTAAGCAAAATTTCCTTCTTCAATTGAACAAGTCATTGTTAGCTACTTGCCAAGAACCAAAAAAGACCATCTTGGCTCATGTCCAAACTTGAACATAGTAAACTTCATGCACATAACTATATGCTCAAACTAGTCACTAAGTTAATGAGCCGCCAGCATAAATTATGATACAAGGTATTCATATATCACTATTTATATCACATAAAAGACTTAGTAAAAACATGCTTTCAACGATGGCGGCCTTGATCATGCCATTAGGAAATATAAACAAATTAATTTTGTTATTATAACCCAAGAAAAAATAAAATTTAAATCAACTCTCACCATTGAGGAGGCATGAGCTCACCCTAATAGGCAAGTAAAATCTAATGCATATATTAGTTAACTTCTTAAAGATTATGCACAAGTTTTTCGATACAGGGTTTTTCAAGTTGAAATTATAGTTCGTTAGCTATATCTATTATTTTTCAAGTATAATTTATTTCAAAAATTTTAAACCGTAAAAAAAAATATTAATCATTGTAATTTTCCTCTAAACTTTTAGATGTAATTACGTATGAACTCTTTAAAACTTTTTTTCCTTTGGATTTTTTTGTTTTTTTTTGGGTTCTTCAAATAAAATTTTATTTTATAAAAAAACCAAATTGGGTAAATAATATTAGATCACTAAACACTACCAAAGGCCATCATTAGAAAACACCACTAATCTTAATTTAAGTGTAATACAAATATTGTAAACTACAATTGCATCATGCATCATGTGGATATGGGTGTCTTTTTAGAACTGATGCCGGCCATGATACATTAGATATGTATTAGGTGTATAAAATACGAATAAACTATAATACAGCTGTATTAAATATACAGTTATATGATCATAGAATACATGGTAGCAGAAGATAATTTAGTGATAAGGAATTCCTGAGCTGCAAAATCTAATTGAGGTCTAATGAGACTTTTTTAATTATCATGAATAAATTGGTTTATTATTATCCAATAATTATGATGATGTTGCTAGTTATATTAAGTCCAAGGTAAATCAAATTAATTAATATTGTATGAGGAGCTCAATTATAGCCTGAGGGATATTGTTAATGGTTACACTCACTATGAACAAATTTAGTGGTGGTAATATTGCTGTATTTTAGTTTGAAAAAAATGTTATTGTATTTTTCCTATTAAGGTGTATATATATATATATACACACACATACTCACACGTTTGTTATAAAATTTTTTTTAATAATACTGGTTATTGTCTCATGGGGAAATCAAATAAATGTAATTATCAATAAAAGAGAAAAAATTGAATTATCTTAAATAGCTTTAGTCATAATTTAGTTTAGTAATTCTTTTAAAAATAAATACGTTAAATCAGCTTGATAGTGGCCGTTGCCTACTGTTCCAACCGCCCTCTAACCATTTATAACCATTGCTAATCACTTTATGATTGGGATTGCCAAATATAATTGTTTCGTGATTAATGATATTTTTTAGTGATTTAATTAACAGTTATAATGATTTTACAAAATTAAAAAATATAATTAGTTTTTTATTGCACATAGGAAAAGTAACTAGTTAAATTATTAATTTTATTAATTTTATCACTAAAAGAATAGCATGAACATGGTTACAAATAAATAGATATGATAACAAATTTATTATTTTGTTATCGAGGTAATTATTTAAGAGAACAACCAGCAACAACAACTAATATTCTTATAGAAGATAATTTTAATATCAACCGTTCGATTATAAAAAGAGTTAAATAAAAAAGTTATTTTTGTTTATATTAAAAAATAATAACGATATAATTTAAACGGACATCTAGATTTAAAAGAATACAATTTTTTTTCAAAGTTTAACATTAGGTTTTAGGACAAATTTATTATCATATCTTAGATAAGAGATTTGCTATTACACTTGGTACAGTGAACCCGATGTAATACTTAGGTTTAAATTCATTTAATTGAAAAGATTAACTTATTTATTAAAATTAAATTTTAAACAATACTAATTAAAGAGATTTAAGTACTACAAAAAATCCTTAAGCGATATTTAAGTCCACTCCAACTAAAATAATAAAATAATATTTGTTCATCATTTATGTGATGGGGATTACCATTAATGCAAACTTATCTTACGTATTATGGTCTTGTATTACAAAAAAGATAAATAAAGAATTGAGGGGGAGGAACCTAGACTCATCCTTCGGAGCTAGGGCTCGGAGTAAGACTTGAAGTGGTAGATAAGACCGAGAAGGGAGTTCTTCTTGTCTACACGGAGGAAGGCCGCCTTCACCTTCCCCTCCCGTCCTCCTTCCCTGCTCCTTCTCTTCCCCTTTTCCCACCATTATTAGCTACGCAAACAACATCTCGAGCTCCACCTCCAGCTCACAACGTCACCTCCCTTTTCTTCCTCTTGCAAAGACTCGACCTTTCCTCTGTTCTTGCTCTGTTGTTTTTCACTGGTTCGCGTGTGCCAATCTGAATTTTGTTGAAGGAGGGGATAAGGAGTGATTTTGTGGGGTGCCCATTTTAGCTTTTAGCTTGTTTTTGGCTGCAGCAGCAAGCTGGCGATCGACCAGGAGCTCACCTTTGAGGTCAGGCCGAAGAACAGAGTCATGGTGAGGGAGCTTGCTCTGTTTTTCTTCTTTTGGTTCATTGGTTGCATGCAATGGTGAATGTGATTGTGATGCTTTCTTCTTTCTTTGTTGCTATGGTGAAGGATGACAACGTGTGGCCGCCATGGCTGCAGCCGCTTCTGCAGACGAGCTTCTTCGTCCAATGCAAGAACCACGCAGATTCGCACAGGAGCGAGTGCAATATGTATTGCTTGGATTGCATGAATGGAGCGCTCTGTTCTCTCTGTCTTGCTCACCACAAAGACCACCGTGCCATTCAGGTCAGTCTCCACCATCTTCTTCTTGTTTTGATAATGGAGGATTGGTTTTTGATGGGTAGTGTTGAATCTTTGATATGCAGATTAGGAGGTCATCATACCATGATGTGATCAGAGTGAATGAGATTCAGAAGGTGTTTGATATATCAGGTGTGCAGACATACATTATCAACAGTGCCAGAGTTGTCTTCATCAACGAGAGGCCTCAACCCAGGCCTGGGAAGGGTGTCACCAACACCTGTGAGGTCTGTGAAAGGAGCCTCCTTGACTCCTTCAGATTCTGCTCGCTTGGTTGCAAGGTAATCAATTGGAGAACATTGGCTTCACTTTTCTTCCCCACCTCCAAAATAGCTAACCTTTTATGCAAGTTGTTTGATTTTTGCCTGCTATGGATGAAAGCCTGATTATTTTCTATATGTTTGTGTGATTCTTAGCTCAATGGAATGTCTAAGAATCCAAGGAAGAAGAAGAGAGCTTCAGACGTTGACTCAGAGGGCTCCTTCTCCAGCAACAGCGGGAGCCATGACAAGAGTGTGCAGAGCTTCACACCTTCAACACCACCACCAACCATCATCACCAATTTCAGGACTGCCAATGCAAAGAGGAGGAAGGGGATCCCCACCAGGGCCCCCATGGTTGGTCTCATCCTCAACTTTTAGAGCCTGCCATTATAGACTTGTGTCATATTAACAACTTTCCATTCTCTGCGCTCTTTCTTCTACCAAGGAGGATGGAAGTACTGGGAAGTTTCTAGTTCTGGTGTACATACTAGAAAGGATAATAAGAACAGAAAGAATAGTCTAAGCATCAGAAAGAACTCATAGAAATGGTATAAACACACAAGTTCAGTGGAAGGTAAGCTTTGCTTGGCTATGCGAATGTAAAATGTGAATATTGGAAGTCTTTGCTTATGTAGAAATTACCAGCTAATGATAGAGAAAGCCCTGCAATAATGTGGCTATTGTGTTCTTATTGTCTTTCTTATTATATGAGCCTATGGTAATGACACAGTAAAACAAAATCGTGCTATAAGGATTAGAAATTTTACTTTTGCTTGGTTTTATGAGTGTAAGAATGGGAAGACTGGAAGTTTTTGCTTTTGTAGAAATTACTAGCTAATAATAATGCTAGAGAAAGCAGTTCAAGAATCTGGGTATTGTGTAGTTTTTTTGTCTTCTTCTTTGTGGAGAGTAATGACAGTAAACAATGGGCACAAATTCAAGACTCCAATTTATACGGTTTCTTTTTGTTCCTGTACCACCCTCAAATGGCGGTTGTATGGTTGTCAATTCACCATCTATATCTTTGCAACTAACTTTTACAGTCTGATGCGACAAGCCCCCCCTGATTTCAAACCCTTTCCTTTCCGGGGATTGAAACCGGCAACCCAATAGCATTATTGGTTTTTTTACATTGTGTAATTGTTATGGGAGAAAGTTAAAGAGAGCTGCTGTCTTGTCGTTGGGACCGAGAGAGATCAATGGTGGGAGAAGGTTGGAGGGAAAGGGAGGAGACTTCGACCTGTGGAACACGTGGGGGAAAGGGTTGGGATGGGACTTTGCGAGGAAGGAGGGCTTGCTGTCATGCCTTACGTATTTGGCCATGGAATTCCCGGTGAGGTGGAAAGCATGGGCGGCTTGGCCGGTGTAACATAGTCTCCCCGATTATGACTCCCGCCAGACCCAGAGTGGTTGAGCAACCGACCTCTTCCTCTCGTCCACACTCCCTTTGTCATCGCCACTGCCCCACCTTGCCACCCCCATTGTCTTCTCCTCCCATCAAAATTTTCATCAGAAAAATTTCCCACCTCTTCAATGCAAAAATTAATCGAATCAGTCAATTCGAGGAGAGATTATCTGGAGTCAAGTTCTATGTGTGTGTTTGTGTGTTTATTTTTTAACTTGTTCCATGGGTGGTAAGATTGCCCCATTTTCCAAAGATTGGTGTGGTCATCTTTGATTGTCGTTTTTTGTGGCATTGATTGTTGCTGAGAAACTGGGCACCTCTTTTGGTTTCATGTTTGAGGTTTCAATCTTATTTATTATTGCAAGGGAGAAGATGAGATGAGGGTGTCTGGGGTAGGTGGGAGAGTTTTAATATGGGGGGTCGTCCAACGGTTACAACGGTTCTGATGTCACGCATGAGATTTGCAAGGATTGGAGGAGATCAATCCTTGAAGATGAGATTGACTAAATGATATATCAGACATTAAAAATGTAATGACTCAGCAGACACTAAAAATGTAATTAAATATCGGTTAAAATACCATAATTTTTAACGAAAATAAAAAACCTGGACTACGAGAATTGAAGGTGGTACGTGGTATACTGGGTATTGACCGGCCGAATGTTATTCAAAACTATTGGGATAGACTAAGTTTGTAATGTTGATGAAGCAATTCATAACTAGCTAGCCCTCGAATCGAATCCTCCACTTTCTAATTTTTTAAAAAATTGTTCTCCTTGAATCAAAAGCTAGACTTGTTGATTTCTATTCTTGATAGATTGCTTTTCATGCGTAGTCCCAAATAAGTAGTCTTTCTGCATCTTTCTAATCTGAAACCGGAAACACTGTTATAACTTCTAAATAGGATGCCAGCAATCCAAAAGCATTTTCTGTTTTATTCAATCTGGGTGTCTCTGGCTTGGGTGGAAAATGGCATTATGAAAATAGAAGAATATAAAGAGGGAGAGCTAAATGCTAATACAAGTGGGGCATCCATATGAATAATGGACAGAGGCCTCATGAGTGGGGCATATGTGGATCAGACTGAGCAATTGGAAATTCCTTCTTATATAATAATCAAAAGAACAAAAAGAGTGAAAGCAGTACTCTGCTACTAGTTCTCCACATCATACATAATACATTATGAAATTATGTTTAGTAGCATGATTGGTGGTATTTTATTCTCCTCCTATGCTTTGTGCATCACCCAATTTGTTCTTTTCATGGCCCCAATTATAACAAGGTTTAGAGGGAATGCCCAACGCCCAACCATCTGAATTGCACCAGGCCATGATTTCACCAGCTTTCATACTTACCAAAAAACCACCTTAACATGACTTGTGCATATGTGTTAGTAGGGAATAAGAAAGGAGCCACTCTCCTTTGCCATTAAGTGCATATTAGGCTTATGACCAGCTCAAGCTCGGCCACATTTTGGCCCACCATGGTTCCTAGCTAGGTTGGGTACCTCCATCTGCTTCATTGTATGTTATCTGTTAGAAATCGATAACACTAAATTCAGGCAAAACAAATTTCGATCTATAGACAGCATCATTCTGTTTTGCGAATGGGTTTCGAACATATGTTTTAGAGTTTTCATTCTAAAAAACCTCATCTACACTTTTCATAGCAAAAGCCAATTAATCTTTCATTAATCCTCCGTTTTAAGAAATGGTCATTGTTACAAAAAAACTCGTTTGCCGCATCCTAGTCCACTCGTTAGGTGTCTTAACTACAGGCGGAGGGATTTATACACACACTGTCGAAAACACGAGGCTGAGAGTGGCGTCGAAGCATTACTTGACTTGGCAACATGAACCTTGGGTGAGGTACACTAGCTAACGACTTCCTTCCTTCCTGCTGGACCGAATTTAGAGTGCCCCTGAACAGAAGGAAGGAAGGAAAGCGATAACTCTAACCTAGCTACTGGGGAAGCAGAGAGGAAGTGGCAATATTCCGTGACCCGACATCCAAGCCAGCACCGGCATCTATTGACTCCTCGCGGCCGGCTTATGGTTAATTATCTTAATATGATGGTCGACTCTTGCAGCCCTAGGCCGAACGATACAGGCTTAATGATAGTAATAATAATACTCACAACCATGGCTCTTGTCTTCTTCATCAAAAGTCAAAACCATATATTTCCCATCAAACCTGAACTATAGTGATGGTCCCAGACAAATTGGTTGGCCAAAATGCAAGAAATGTGGCCAATGTTGTACTTGTTTCCAAATAACTAGTGAATGGTATATATATATATTTAAAAAAATAAATTTAAGCTAGTGGGTGGGTCAATTGGAATATGCCACTCCCTCCCTCCACTAGATGAATACAAGGATGGCCATATATATTAAGAATATGCTTAGGCCCACATGGCAATCCAAGTGAGGCAGCTGATAGAGGGGAGGCATTTCTAGTATGGAGTGGGAATTTGGGCAAGACTTACATGAGATTGAAAGGTCTTCTTCAATTGTTATTATGTTTGATGCTTATATTCAGTAATATATATATATATATATATATATATATATATATAATATATAATAAAATTGTGCATAGACATGATTTGACCTGCTTTTCCAATTGAAAAGGAATCAGGAATAGAATGAGGAGCTATTGTCTTCTCTTCTATGTAGGTTTCTAGTGGAACACATGATGCCCATGTAATGTGGCACTTAGGGTTTTGCATTGTGCTAGTGGGGGGTTGTATGTATGAGTGGGTCATCCACCAAATCTTATGTAGTCTCCCAAACATTTGAACACATTTTGACTGTCAAAAGTAGATTGTTGAAATGTGCTTGCATTATTCGAGTGAACTACACAAAATCAAAGTGCTTAATGTTATATGCTTTCAAATTTAAATGATAAGATAGCAACTGTGAAATGATTTAAAATTTAAAGGAAAATTTTAGCCATCCCCACTTTTCTATTAAACTTATGCTCTATTTTGATCGGTCTACGAAGATTCTACTTACCATCTCCACAAAGAGAAAAAACTAACTCCGTTTATGGGAAATTCCTTCAGCGTGATAACGGAGTTTTGATAATAGAATTAATTTCTTTCGTTTGTGGTGATATGAAACAATCAAACTGGGGCATAATTTGGGCACAAAAAAGACTTGGTGAAAACTTTTCCAAATTTAAAAGGGTGTCGTAATATGAAGTAATTTTCCCATTATTGAATATTTCTATGTGAGTTCTATCATGATTATATTGATAATGCACAATTAGTTATGCTAAAATGTCACCATTATTATATTTTCACCGTTATGTTTTTAATATATTAATTATTTTATAATTATAATTTTTTTTAATATTTGCAAATATTCTAAAATTTTTTTAGCCGAGATATATGTCTACTTCAACTAATAGAGGGGAATTCAATATTAATATCTAATTAAAAGAAGGAAATTTAACTAATCAAACTATAACAAAATTTTAAAATATATTAAATTAAATTACAATAATTTATATTCTCATTTAATTAGGATCTATCTCTAAAATTAATTAGAATTTATATCTGAACTATTAGGTTATTATACTCTATTTTATTATTTAACGAGAGTTTATCTATAAAATTAAAATTTAATTGTATTATAAGTCATACAACCGTACGACATCTTGCTCTTGCGTAGTGTGCATAAGATTTCGAAACAAAAATGGCAGGTTATATTATGTACACAAGAGGCATACTCAACAATGTTGAGTCAACATTATGTGATTCACGTCAAGCCGGTGGGGACTGCGATGCGCCTATGTAAGGATTCCACCTTTCGGCCCACGCATAAAGCCCATAAAGCTCAACAGTAATTATATTTTGAATGAATTGGACAACAAAATGTAAATGTGCAATCAAATAAAAAAGAATCATACACTACTGTTAGGATTTACCACAAATAAATTCTCCAAATCGGTGATAAGAAAGATAAAATAACAAGAAAACCAACCAGATTAAGAAAAACACAAAACCAAAAAGTAAATGAGACAATAAATTTTATGTGTAAAACCCCCAAATCGGTAAAAAATACTATAATGGCCACTAGCCTAAATTCACTATGATTATTTAACAATTATTATTATAAAATCGTAAGAGAATAAACTCCCAAATACACATCAAAATAATCACCAATAACTTAGATGATTAAAACAAGAGAAAAGAAATCACTTAAGTTAGTGAATGATGAAAACAAAACGATGAGCAGACGATCTATACAAAAATAAAAATTTTGATCTTCTAATCAACACCAAATCAATTTTCAACTCTTTCTCCCTTTTGATTTTTCCTACAATTTAAACCTTCACACACAAGATGATCTCTCTATCGCCTTTTTTGTTACAAAGAACCTTTTCAAGTTTGGGTGGGGTTAAATATGCCAAAGAAAATTGTTAACTTCCGTCCAAGTACAGACCCGTTTCAAAGTTTCGAAGTAAAAAACTCGTCAACTTATGAAATTCCTTGGATTTTCTCCCTGTGCATGAGAGGTGGGAATCCAACAAACCTCCCATTCCCAACTCCATATAGCAAACCTAGCCGGCATGGGAATCTCCCACCATACCGGCTCTACTTCTGCAAAACAAATACTTATCTTTGGTCACTATTTTTGTTCAACCCCAATTTCGGGTTAGATTTTTATCCGCTTGTTGCCTTGTCCAGTTCACTCCAATCTTGAGTTGGTTCAGCTTTTAGACTATAAGTATGTCGCCTAAGTAGGTTACGGAGAATGTGTATGCCCGATATACTGATAATAACTTCAGTTATGCTATAATAAAGTAGAGTTATTAGCGTACACTAGAGGTATAGAGGGAGTTCTTTTTTGTGTTACATCATGGTTTTAGGTCTAGGCCGTTGTAGCGTATAGTATCTATTTGGGCTTTTCGTGGTGTCTTATATATATATATATATGGTAAAGGTTTCTTGCGCCAGAGGCAGGAAACCTTTACATGCGCCAGGACAATCTGGGCCGTCCTTATGATCGGACGGCCCAGATTTGATAAAAAAAATTTTTTCACCCCCCTCCTTCGCCTGCTGCCGGGATCCGGCCGCGGCTGGCCGCGGCCGGCCGCTCGGGGGTGGACGAGGCGGGGCGAAGGCGGCATGGGGGGCGGAGGCGGAGCGCCGCCGCGGGCGCCCAGATCTGGCCGCCGCCAGATGCGGGCGGGCGGCCGCGGCCAGATCTGGTCGCGGCTGCCCGCCCGCATCTGGCGGCGGCCAGATCTGGGTGCCCGCGGCGGCGCTCCGCCTCCGCCCCCCATGCCGCCCTCGCCCCGCCTCGCCCACCCCCTCCTTCGCCAGCGGCCGGGATCCGGCCGCGGCCGGCCGGGGGCGGGCGAGGAGGGCGAGGGCGGCATGGGGAGGCGGAGGCGGAGCGCCGCCGCGCCCAGATCTGGCCGCCGCCAGATGCGAGTGGGCAGCCGCGGCCAGATCCGGCGGCTGCCCGCCCGCACGGCCAGATCTGGGTGCCTTCCCTCCCCGGCCACGGCGGCGGCGCTCCGCCTCCGCCCCTCCATATCATCTGGACCGTCCTTCTAATCGGACGGTCCAGATCAAATTAAAATTATTTTTTAAAAAAAACTAATAAATCTGGGCCGTCCTTGTAATCGGACGGCCCAGAATATTGTGGCGCAGAGAACCGATTTCCTGCCTCTGGCGCAGGAAATCGACTATATATATATATATATATATATATATATATATATATATATATATATATATATATATATATATAGGTAAAAAACTTTTCGTGCTTCAGCACAGGCAACTTGCCTGTGCTGAAGTTTTGGGACAGCCGTTGGATCGCGATCCAACGGCTGTAATTCCTTCCCCCTCCCCCCCCTCCTCCTCTCCTCTCTGTTTCTAAAGACCACCGCCGGCGACCTCCGCCGGCCTCCTGCCGCCCCAAGACGAACTCCACCGCGGCCCCCCACCCACCGCCGCAGTCCCCCCTCCCCCGCAGGCCGGGACGAGCTCCGCCGCGGCCCCGCCCGCCCTCCTCCTCTCCTCTCTGTTTCTCGAGACCACCGGCCGGCGACCTCCGCCGGCCGGCCGCCGCCCCAAGATGAACTCCACCGCGGCCCCCCACCCACCGCAGCAGCTCCCCCCCAGGCCGGGACGATCTCGGCCGCGGCCCCCGCCCCCGCCCCATCCGGCCTCTGCCCTGTTTCCCCGCCCCTCGCCGCCCGTGTCAAAATTAACCCCCGCCGTCTCCCCAAGCCACTCCATTTCCCCCACCCGAGTGAGGGGAGCGGCGACTGCGGCCTGGGGGAGAGAACGCCGCCGCCCCCGCCCCGTTCGCCCCCCTCCCCCACCCACCGCCACCCGTTTTGCCCCTCCCGCTCGTCTCCCGCCGCCCCCGCCCCCACTCGCAACCGCCGCCCCCACCTTCGAGATCCCCCCACCCACCCCAGCGGGCGGCCGACGGCGAGGTCGCCGGCGGTGGGGTGGGGTGGCAAAACAGGGGGGGAGGGGGGGAAGAACAGGGGAGGGTAGTTTCGTAATAAAAACTTGACTCGATCCCGACTCGAGTAAATATTACAAAAAATTTAAAAAATAAAATAATTTGTAATAATAATTTTACTCGATCGAGACTCGAGTCAATGTTATTACAAAAGTTATTTTATTTTTATTACAAAAATAATTTTAATATCGGTTATGATCGGACTCAAATTATTGACTCGAGTTAAGATAGGGTAAAGTTTTTATTACGAAATTATTTTATTTTTTAAAATGTAATTCGTAATATTAACTAAAGTCAGGATCGGGTCAAATTTTTATTACGAAATTATTTTTTAAAAAATTATTTCATAATATTGACTCAAGTTAGGATCGAGTCAAGTTTTATTATAAAATTATTTTATTTTTAAATTTACTTTAATATTGACTAAGTCGGGATTGACTCTATCCTCACTCGAGTCAAAATTACGAAATAAAAACTTAATATTGACTCAAGTCAATATTATGAAATAAATTAAAAAATTTCATAATAAAAACTTAACTCTATCCTCACTCGAGTCAATATTATAAAATTAATTTTAAAAAGTAAAATAATTTTGTAATAAAAATTTGACGCGATCCTGGGTAGAGTTAATATTAGTAATTAAATTTTAAAAAATAAAATAATTTCGTAATAAAAACCTGACCGATATTGACTCAATCGTAATCAAGTTTTAATACAGTCACGATCGTAGTCAAATTATTGACTTGAGTTAAGATCGGGTTAAGTTTTTATTACAAAATTATTTTATTTTTTAAAATTTAATTACTAATATTAACTATAGCCAGGATCGCGTCAAATTTTTATTACAAAATTATTTTACTTTTTAAAATTAATTTTATAATATTGACTCGAGTGAGGATAGAGTTAAGTTTTTATTATGAATTTTTTTTAATTTATTTCATAATATTGACTTGAGTCAATATTAAGTTTTTATTTCGTAATTTTGACTCGAGTGAGGATAGAGTCAATCCCGACTTGAGTCAATATTAAAAGTAAATTTAAAAAATAAAATAATTTTATAATAAAAACTTGACTCGATCCTAACTTGAGTCAATATTATGAAATAATTTTTTTAAAAAAATAATTTCGTAATAAAAATTTGACCCGATCCTGACTTTAGTTAATATTACGAATTACATTTTAAAAAATAAAATAATTTCGTAATAAAAACTTTACCCTATCTTAACTCGAGTCAATAATTTGAGTCCGATCATAACCGATATTAAAATTATTTTTGTAATAAAAATAAAATAACTTTTGTAATAATATTGACTCGAGTCTCGATCGAGTAAAATTATTATTACGAAATTATTTTATTTTTTTAAAATTTTTTTGTAATATTTACTCGAGTCGGGATCGAGTCAAGTTTTTATTACGAAACTACCCTCCCCTGTTCTTCCCCCCCCTCTGTTTTGCCACCCCACCCCACCGCCGGCGACCTCGCCGTCGGCCGCCCGCTGGGGTGGGTGGGGGGATCTCGAAGGTGGGGGCGGCGGTTGCGAGTGGGGGGCGGCGGGGAGACGAAGCGGGGAGGGGCAAAACGGGCGGCGGTGGGTGGGGGGAGGGGGGCGAACAGGGCGGGGGCGGCGGCGTTCTCTCCCCCAGGCCGCAGTCGCCGCTCCCCTCACTCGGGTGGGGGAAATGGAGTGGCTTGGGGAGACGGCGGGGGTTAATTTTGACACGGGCGGCGAGGGGCGGGGGAAACAGGGCAGAGGCCGGATGGGGCGGGGGCAGGGGCCGCGGCCGAGATCGTCCCGGCCTGGGGGGACTGCTGCGGTGGGTGGGGGGCCGCGGTGGAGTTCATCTTGGGGCGGCGGCGGCGGAGGCCGGCGGTGGTCTCGAGAAACAGAGAGGAGAGGAGGAGGGGGCGGGGGCCGCGGCGGAGCTCGTCCCGGCCTGCGGGGGAGGGGGGGACTGCGGCGGTGGGTGGGGGGCCGCGGTGGAGTTCGTCTTGGGGCGGCAGGAGGCCGGCGGAGGTCGCCGGCGGTGGTCTTTAGAAACAGAGAGGAGAGGAGGAGGGGGGAGGGGGAAGGAATTACAGCCGTTGGATCGCGATCCAACGGCTGTCCCAAAACTTCAGCACAGGCAAGTTGCCTGTGCTAAAGCACAGGAACTTCGCCCTCATATATATATATATATATATATATATATATATATATATATATATATATATATATATATCGGCAATTGCCGACCCACCGTAGCTACCCCCCGCCGTGGTCGCCACCTCTCCCCGCTCCATCTCAACCCCGCCCCTCCTCTACGCCGCTCTTCCCCTCCCCCACCATGGACGCCCCCGCCCCGTTGTTGCACTTTAGGCTGGATTATTATAGATTTGAATGATGATGACTAAATGATGAGTCAAAGCTCCATACAAAAAACCGAACTCCAATCTTACATTCAACACCAAATCAGCCCTTCGTATTTTTCTCCCTTTTGATCTTTCACACAATTTAGACCTCCACACAAGATAATCTCTTTATAACTTTTTTTTTTCGTACGAAAGAAACTTTTCATGTTAGAGTTAAATATGCCAAAGAAAATTAGTTAACTTCCGTCCAAGAATGGACTTGTCCAAAAGTTACAAAGCAAAAAGACTCTTCAACTTCTTAAACTCCATGGATTTTCCCCCAGTTCATGAGAGGAGGGAACCAACAACCTCTAGGTTCCATATCACTAGCATTGATTGGAATTTGCAAAGAAAAAAGCTGATGATAGTTGGACTTCATTTTTTTCCTTCCTAAATTAAAAATCTGTATAATTTATGGTTAAATGCCCTTCTTTATCTTAATTTGGGGAAAATTAGACTACTAGAGGAAAAAATAATTTTTGCCCTTTTGATTATTGATAAGCCAAGGATTAATCATTCTATCCATTTTTCAATAACTTTGATACATTATTATGATTAGAAAAATTAAGGTGAGCTACATTTTATATAATTTATCTAAGCTGCACATTTACTTTAAACTTGTTTTAGAGGGTTTCACAAAATAATATTTATATATATTAAAAGTAAAGTGCATAAGTGAGAGGTTGATAAAGTTTCATCTTTTTTTGACATCATCACAACTTATTTTAATTTTTTTTTAAAAATATACTAGTTAATATATATTTTAAAATTAATTTTTATTACAATTTCTTTAATAATTAAGATAAGTGACTTAGAAGCATTAGACTAAGCCAAAAGTTTTTACTTATCTTTATTTTTATTATTTATTTATTTATATAGCTATTGAGTAGTGAGACTCGATAAATTATTCTACATAAATGTAACTTATATAAATTATAAGAATCGTACATAAGAATTTATTATAATTTGCATGAAAAAGTTAGTAAATAGTATAGGTACAATAGAATATATATAAGTGAACACGCGAGAAATCCATTATATAAAAGGAGATAGTGAGTCCATATTTCCCGGTCGTACCACCCTGAACAACGCTCCTGGTGATGCCGCCATCGCCCTCCAAAGGTTACCTACAACTTATTCAACAGAGAGTATCATGATGAGGTTCATTAAGAAATTTAACTTTTTTAATCCCCAACACATTAGGAAGTTTAACTGCCGTCCAGCCTTCTAGGATGCTCCTATCAAAACAAAGCCAAATTAAACCCACAAAAATCTTCATATCGAAACTAAGTAATTCGGTGTTAATTTAAGCGGCCAAATAATGTTGGGATTAGTAGGGTTCAAGCATCGTTAGTCTAAACTCTCAAATATTTTACACAACTATTTGTCTCAATTATTGTCGCTTAACCACCAAGTATGAAAACGCAATATTTTTCTCCAAGCACACGTAATAGACCAAATAAAAAGTGATCACTACTTCAATCCAGCCATCCTTTCTTTTCTTTTTCAAAGCTAATCCGACCCACCTTACTTTGTAGTGAATCGAGAAAAGTTGATTAGTTTGCTTTCGGTGCACCGCAAATTCAATTGGGAATCTTTCCTCTCCCCAAACCACTTTTAAGTTCTAACACAGCCATGCTTCAAATATTAAAACCCCACCAGTAACAAACTCAATCAAAGAAGAAAGCAGCTAGGGCTTATAGCTAGAACAAAAACATCTCAGATATCAAGTATATCCTTGTTTATATTTGCTAAAGAGTTCTTGGGTCTTGGCATTTCTGAAAGCACAACAACCCAGCAAGTAAACGGCGATGAGAGCCACCAATGTGATAGCTAGAACAAGGTCCACCTTCCTCCACTCCCTCTTGAGGTTCTCCAAGAGACCAGCCTTGCAGGAATCACAAGAATAGCAGAGTTGTGTCTGTTCATTGCTCCATTGCAAGCAGTCCATGTCTGCAGCTGTGTTTATGGGGCTAATCCAGTAGGTTGGATTCACAAACGTGAACCCACATTGTGTTGGTGGCTTGCAACATCCGGACTGTGTGCAAAGAAAAAGATAAAAGAGGACAAGCGAAAGGGACAAAGATGTCAAAATGTATGAAATAATATGCCAAGTGACTCAAAAGTCATGTTATGCGTATAACGCAATGTAAATTGATCACATTGCTCACTTTATGTAGAATGAGATTCTTTTTCTTTTAGCAGTCAAGTAAATATTACATGCTTGCTTTCCCAGCTACTTATCCAGTTCCATACCCACACGGTAATCAGAATTAAACGAAAATACAGGTCCAAAATATGCTTGGAGGTATCAATTTGTTTCGTGTCTGTCTAAATGAAAACCTGAGAAAACAAATATGATCATCACATTCAATAAGGGAGCATGCATTAAAGGGGAAAAATCAAATGGTTTACCTCTAAACAAAGTAGGGAATATTGATCTAAACTTGTTTTATGTATATGACAACACAAAAAACATAGACAATGCTACCTGAATCTCTGAACTAATTGATCGCTTATGTTAGCAATAGAAGGAGAATTAAACAAAGTATAAGCTAAATTCCATGTCTTATCTTTTTCCAAGTAATTCGCGCACGGTACTATATACAAATGACAAAAGTAAGCACAATCTTCCATGCCTAACAGCTCAATGCAATTGTGCGGAAAAAAAGGATCATCACATCATCAATATGCAGAAAAAAGGATCATCACATCATCAATATGCACAATACTCTTATGTATGCAACCATATAGTAAAAACACTTAATTAAATTACTATGATTTACCTGCAAGGGTGTAATACGTGCATTGAAGAAATCTTGTGCAAGTCTGTAGATTTGATCAAGTCCTTCACACATGTCGGTAGAAGCCAAGCAGCTTTTGATCCTTCCCCACTTGAGAGGACTCTCCACCCTTCTCCTCAACCAGCCAGAGTAATCATCCAGTCGATATTCCAAATACATTCTATTTGGTGCAAGATGACCAGACCCCTTGTTGGTTACCATGAAAATGGAGACAACCAGTGCTGCTAGAAGAATGATGAGAATCACCATGGCTATCAAGTAGATGGAGAGAAGCCAGGAGACTCGCCAGAAGCCACCAACGAAGCCGGCCAAGGCGACAACGAGGACCAATATTCCAGCAATGATGACCGGCCATTGGAGTAGTTTCACGCAGGTATTGTCGGGCTGTGTCGAGAGCCAGATTCCGGCACCGATGATAGGGACCGAGAGGAGCATTGCCAGGAAGTTGATGATCCCGATGAGCTTGTTGCTGCTGGCCATGCTTGCACTTTGCACCGAGAGTGGGAGGAAGCTTGGTAGCCAGCTACCTTTTCATGAAAAGATAAGCACAATTATAATATCACGAATAGTCTTCATATTACTGTTCGATTAAGACCCGTTAATCACACAATATTATTAAAGTAGACCTCTTACACGAGTACTATTGTAATTGAGACAAACCTAACACTCTTGTAAGAAATAATTGGCCCATCAATTCATACTTGGATTAGTTTATTGCATTTAGCATCCCTCGATTACTTTGGATAATGGGACTAGTAGGCTCGCGAGTTATAAAAAAATTTTGGAGACAAAATTATGAGTCATATAAGATCCCGCATAATTACTAATTTAGTTAGTCCAACATTCAATATGCATGAAGATAAGATCCAATAGATCTCAATTTGGTTTGTTATTTTTGAAAAATTGATTAAATCTATCATTTTGTACTAATTGGACCAGGTATCAAGCCTTTTTTCTTCAATTATATATATATATGACACACACGCTTCCATGTTTGGCAACGCATAGGAGGGGAACCGTTGGATTTCAATTAACGGTCCAAAACCCATTCCCAATTTCCGCCTGCCGCCGCCCCCCCCCCTCCCCCTTTCTTGCCTTTCCCTCCCCGCCGGTTTCCGCTACCATTCGACCCCACTCCACCCTACCCCCCACCTTGTCCCACCCCGGCCCCTCCAGCAACTGGCGCGTCCCCCATTGCCCCCGCCTGTAGAGCCGCCCCCCCATCCCTGACCACTCACAATGCGCTGCGCTTACTCACGGCCACCTGACCCGGTCGCCGCCACATTTTCTAGCCAGCCCACCCACGCCCAAGGCAGCGACAGCGTTGCCGAGCGGTGGGGTGGCATGGCAAAATAAAGGGGGGTGAAGAAACATGGGAGGGTAGTTCAGTAATAAAACTTGACTCGAGTCAAGTTTTTAGTACAAAATAAATTTAGAAATAAAATAATTTTGTAATAAAAACTTGAGTCAAGTCAGGATCGAATCAAATTTTTATTATGAAATAAATTTTTTAAAAAATTCATAATAAAAACTTGACTCGAGTCGGGATCGAGTCAAATTTTATTATGAAATAAATTTTTAAAAAATAAAAATAATTTCATAATAAAAACTTTACTTGAGTCGGGATAGAGTCAAATTTTTTAAAATAATTTCGTAATAAAAACTTTACTCGATCACAAATTGAGTTAATATTACGAAATAAATTTAAAAAAATAAAATAATTTTGTAATAAAAACTTGACTCAATCCTGTGTAGGCCCCAATCAAGTTTTTATTACGATATTATTTTATTTTTAAATTTATTTCGTAATAAAAATTTGACTCGATCCCGACTCGAGTCAAGTTTTTATTATGAAATGATTTTATTTTTTAAAAATTTATTTCGTAATAAAAACTTGATTCAATCTCGACACGAAGTTTTTATTATGAAACTACTCTCCCCTGTTTCTTCTCCCTACCCCCTCAATTTTGTCGTGTCATCTCACTGCTGGTGACCTCGTCATTGGCTGCCTGTTGGCCAATGTTGTCGCTACTTTGGGTGTGGGTGGGCCGGCTGGAAAACGTGTTTAGGGGGTGGAAGGTGGCGCCCGGGGTAGGGGGCAACGCAGGGGGGTTGTAGCTGTGAGCCGGGCCGGGGGAGATAGGTGGCGGCTCGGAGGTGGGGGGACTACCGCGATTGCAGGCGGGGGCGGTGGGGGAAGGTGGCTGCGGGAGGGGCCAGGGCGGGGGCAGAGCAGGGCTAGGGGTATTGGAAATTAGTGGGGGGAGGGAAAGGCGAAAAAAGGGGAAGGGGATTGGGGTGGGGAATTGGGGGTGGGTTTTGGACCGTTGGATTGAAATCCAACGGTCCCCCTTTAGCGCTGCATATGCGCTACCAAACATCAAATCTCTCTCTCTCTCTCTATATATATATATAATTTAAATCATAACTTATCAAGAGATATCAAATTAAAGTTCTGATAAAAATTTCCCTCTAAAGCCGGAGACAGGCATGCATTCAACGCCTTTAATGAAATGAAATTCCCTATTTGGAGTTTGCCAATCTAATAATCAGATTCACAATTGGTAATTCTAGGTCAAGAACTAACCAATCTCAATGGGAAGTACATTTTGCAATACATGGTTAAAATATATCTTTTGCAACATAAGAGACATCAACACCACCATATTTGTATTTTTTGAATGGATGATATTTCATGATTTGCCTATTTTAATTAACAAAAAAAAGTTACAAATGCAGTACTTATAATCAACAAGTAGAACCATAAAAAGACTATGATAAATTTTAAAAAAATCATCAATTCCATCAATAAAAAACTAAACTAGCAATCAAACATAAAGAGATTGCATGAAAGAAAAGTGCATAGCAATTAAAAAGACAACTTAAGTAAAATAAACGTAAAGAAATTACAAATAATAATACAATTAGATTGAGCAGGACTTAAGCCATCTCTACCGTGGGAAGAACCTCCAGAATTGTTGAAATCTATATTCTGCAACGTAAGGGCTATCAACACCACCAAATTTGTGTTTTTGCAGGGACGAGATGTCATGCTCAAATAACCTCTAATAAAATAAATCATTGTTGTGCCCTTTAGTCGTCTATTAAATAAGATTTTCTCATTAGCATATATACAAATCGGATATATCTTTAAAGCCAATATATCACAGTCTATATGTAAAATATTAAATTATTGTAGTTTATCTCATTATTCAATGAAAATTTATGTATAAAATTAAATTTTATTTGGTATAGGCCGTATATTGTGCGACATCTTACCTAATATTAATAAAAGAGGAACTCAATATTGACTTGAGATTTGATCTCGCCAACCTCAATTTCTTTTTTTTTTTAAATATCTTTTATAATAAAAGGTCATGGGTTCAAAACCTTGGTACCCTTAATTTCTAACTTCCTACTAATAAGAGTCACTTAAATTGTTTTGAAAAAAATATTTCCTACTAATAATAGTCACTTAAATTGTTTTGAGAAAATATATAACAAAAACAATAAAATAATTATAATTTATATTTTCATTCAAATAGATATATCTTTAAAGTCATTATATTACAGTTTATATTTAAGATATTAAATTATTACAGTTTATCTCATTATTTAATGAGATTTTATATATAAAATTAAAATTTATCTAGTATAGGTCGCACATGATGCGACATCTTACCTAGTATTAATAAAGGGAACTCAATAGTGGCAAAAGATTAAAATTAAGAGAATCAACAAATCTAAATACAAAAAAATATAAAATATATAATAAAAATATCTCATGTAATGGGTCATGGGTTTGAATCTCGCGATCCTCAATTTTTTCAAATAAAAAATAATAAAGAAACCTTTAACATTTATGTGGTCGAGTCCGGCTAACACATAATAAAAAAATCAAATAATTGATATTCATCTTTTCATCAAATAGGATATACTTTTAAAGTAAAAAGTACAATAAAAATTTAAATAATTATATGTTATATTTTTATTAACATATATTATATCTTTAAATTCAATCAATGTCTACTTCTAAGATATTAAATTATTATTGTAAACCCACGATTCGATTCAAGGTTTTATATTCAGAACCGGTCGGTTCGACCATTATTTTTGAGTCGAGTCAGTTTCAGAACACGTGTACCGAGCCGACGCCAGTCGTGTGTATGAGCTATGAGGGTCATGTGTACTCAAGTATATGATGATAACGTCATGAACACAGCAGAACAGAATAAGTTATCAGAATATATGAGAGTATGCCAGTTTTATATATATATATAGTAGATCGTAGAATTAGTCTTAGGTCGTTTATTGCCTTAGGACACATTATGGGCAGTTTGGGTAAGTTGATAGTTCTAGAGCATATCATTATGATGTTTTAGTGTTTGTTTGATTTTATGTGATTTTTCCCCATTTTTGTTAAGATTTAATACGACTTAGTTATTATTCTTGATTCGAGTTGGAGACGTGTCGAGTCTTATTTACGAGTTTGCCACCAAACACCCCCGACCTTTTCTTCTTCCTTATCCAAACCCTTGCCCCGACGCCACCCCTTTTTGCTTGTTGTCGCCGCCACCGTCGATGTCGACCTGCCGCAAATCGTCACTGCCAGGCCTTGCCTCGACGTTGCCATGCCGCCTCGAACACCCCGGCCACCGCCAAGCCGCTGTGACGTCGGAATCGCCACGCCTAGCGCCGCGGCCGCATTTCGGTCGCGCCGCCGGCGATCATCGCGTCGTCGCGATCCAGCTGTAGCCTCGACACCCTCGACCACCAGACGACCTTCCCTTACCAGAGTGGAGGCCATCGTCGCCCAGGCCGGCCAAATCTAGCCACCCACCACCGCCACCTCTGTTTTAGCCATTTTCCGGCCAGCCACCACCTTGGCCGACCATGTCGACATCGTGGATGTGTCAGGCTTGCCGAGCGGGTTCCAATGGTACCCAATATGATCACTTTCCGACCAGTAGACGCCGGGAAATCGAATTTGTTGGAATTTGCCGGATCTTCCGAGGAGTTCATCCAGTCGATCCCAATCGAACATCGGACGCCGATGAGCTTTGAATTCAAACTCCGAGATGCGCGACAAAACCATAGATGTCGCCGATTGCCGACAACGTGAAGTATAATTATCTCCATTTTGATTATTTAAAATTGATAATGCTTGTTAGCATAACATGTTAGAATTAAGTAGTTGTCATGATGAATGCCAGACTATGAATGAAGTAAAGATGTGCATGATGTGGTTAACAGGGAATGAATAGTAAGTGATTAGATGAAGTAAAGTGAATTTGAGCATCATAATCGAGTATGATGTAACTTAGGAAAAATACAATAAAATTGGCATGAATAGGATGAGTTAGAATTATTTTCATATTTATGGTTATTTGATGGTTGATGATTTTGTGCTTGATTGTGTTGAGTTTGATGCATCATTTAGTTAGCGAATGTTAGTATTTAGTTTTGATGTGTAGGTACGAAGTAGGAGCTCGCTGCCTAGGCGTGATGACACGTTTGGAGCTTCTACCAGGTCCGTTTAGGACTTGACTGTAACACCCCAAATCCGGTTCACACTCGTGAACCAAACCGGCATGTTACAGGCCCCGGTTAGGTCGGCTAACACGAACCTAACTCGTGCGGATCCAATCTCGGCGTCTTAAGATGAAGATACGATCTGTCATGAATGAATGCATGCACAAAATCCTAACATGGTACTACATGAATGACATGCAAATTAAATTTCACACCATCACAATTACGAGCAAAATCGATGAAAATTCTGAAGTAAAACTAACAGGGTCTCCCTAAAAGTGCAATTATGGGCCCACCCTGTCAAAATAATATATATACAAATATGTTGGCATGCATTAACAATCACAAAAAATCTAACATCTTATGAATTCATTCTGAAGCTCGGGTGTAAAACCCATGATTCGAGTTAGGGTTTTATATTCAGAACCGGTCGGGTCGACCGTTAATTTTTTTTCGAGTTGAGTCAGTTTCAGGACACGTGTACCGAGCCGATGCCAGTCGCGTGTATGAGCTATGAGGGTCATGCGTACCCAAGTATATGATGATAACGTCATGAAGACAGCAGAACAGAATGAGTTATCAGATATATGAGAGTATGCCAGTCATTTTTTTATTATTTTTATATATAGTGGATCGTAGCATTAGTATTAGGCTGTTTACCGCGTTAGGACGCGTTCGGGCAGTCTGGGTGGGTTGTTAGTCATAGAGCATATCATTATAATATTGTGGTGTTGTTTGATTTTACGGGATTTTTCCCGATTTTTATGAATTTTTTTACGATTTAATATGACCTAGTTACTATATTTGACTCGAGCCGGAGACGAGTCAAGTCTTAATTACAAGTTTGCCACCCAACCTTTCTTCTCCACGACGACCTTTTCTCCCCACGCCCAAACCCTCGTGTCGCGCCGCCCCTGTTCGCGCGCCACCGCCGCCGCTGTCGGCGCCGCCCGGCCGTCGACCGACGCCGCCCAGCTCGGCGACGACGTCGCCTTGCCGCCCCGACCAGGCCTGGCCACCATCGGGCCAGCTGCGACGCCGGAATTCACCGGATCTTCCGCGGGGCTCACCCGGTGGAGCCCGATCGAGCTTTAGACGCCGAGGAGCGCCGGACCCGAGCTCCGAGGCGCGCGACGGAACCCTAACCGTCGCCGATTGCCGACGACGTGAGGTATAATTACCTCCGATTGATTTCTTTAAAATTGATTATGATTGTTAGTATAACATGCTAGAATTAAATAATTGTCATGATAAACATATGAGTATGAGTGTAGTGATGATTGCATGATGCAATTAATTGAGAATGAATAGGGAGTGATTTAATGAGGTAGATCGAGTTGAGCATGACAATTGTGTGTGATGTGATTAATGACTGAGACAACGTAGAACTTGGACAATTTTGGTAATTTTAAGTATATGTATTGTTATTAGAAAGTTGCTCTGTAGTTTTTTTTATAAGCCTTTAATTCTCAATTGATCGTCTAGTAGATTTTTATCTTTTCTATTCCTTGTTCAAACCCTAATTTTAACTAAACTTTGATAAATGATATGAGATGTGTTGTGCTTTTATATTTTTATTTATTTAAAATGATTACTGTTTTTTGGATTTTCTAATTTTATATTTTCTTGAAATATTTTTTGTAGTTTTTATTGAATCAGTATGTGTTCCTTCTTGTTGAATCAAACTACTCCATTACAGCCACATTATTATCATGGTTATGTATTAACTATATAGTTTTATTCCAATCATTTTCTTATTCTTTTCAAATTAAATTCTAACAGTTTTCAGTGAAACTGTTTTAGCCTACTTTTTCCCCATTCTTGGTTTTTTTATTTTCACTAGGAGCCTTGACCATCTTCAAATCTTTATATCATTGTATATGATTGTGGTTCTACTTGGAAAGAGAAGTATTATTATGGTTTCTCTATTTTCTAAATGAGGGAAATTAAGGTCAGTTCCATTTCATATACCTGTTACTCAAATCTAATTTAAACTTTTTTAGCGATTTTATTAAACTTTTTAATGGAATAACTCTTTGAATCATTAAATTGTATATTAAAGTATATTTTCTCCTGCTTAGATTAAAAAATCAAAGAGAAATTTCTATATCATCTATTCAAAGAGGGTAGAGTATAAATTTGCTTGGATGTAATGTTAGTTTTTACAATAAGGGATTTTTTATTATCAAACTAATTTGGCTACATTTAAAACAAGAATTTTTAATTTTTATATATCAAATTGCAAGTATTTCCCTGGTTCGTAAGGATAAACAACAAATTACAATAAGTTGATAAGAATGATTTCGATGGATCTATTCTGCAATATGAAAAAACTCCCTTGAATGGGCGAAGGTTTATATATATATATATAGACACACACACACACACACATAATATATATATATGAAAAGTAGTGTACATAATTAGGAGGTTGATAAAATTTTCTCTATTTTAAAAATAATATAACCCATTTTTAAAATTTTAAAAAAATGCATTTGTTTAGTTATATTTTATAATTAATTTTTACTATAATTATCATGATAATTAAAATAAACAGATTAGAAATATTAGATTGAGTTAAATATTTATATATACCCTTATTATTTATTTTTATATTTATTTGTATAAGTTTTGAGTAGTAAGACATATTATATTTGTATTGCTGCTCGTATAAATGACCATTTGTTACGTCCACCAACAAGGAATGCACATTGGGACGCTACTAATTCCTGACCATTGATGGTCAGATCATCAACTGCCATGCTCTGCCATGCTCAGTGGTGTTCCCATGTGCTTTCATTTTGACGGACATAAATTTGGTTCCATATAAGGTTCCATAAAGGCTGTATGAGGTAATAAGGCTCTTCTAAAAATCTCATATCATCAAAGCCAGCTATATCTAATATTGAAGAAAATATGGCATATATAATTTTGAAAAATAATATCTAATTTATTTTCTAGTTAGTAAATGCGGTCTATTTTTTTTCAAATAGCAAATAATATCTAATTACACGCATTATTGGTGCAAATGTGTAGGCATGTTGTCCAAATTTTATGGTGAGATCCCAAACAAGCAAAATGATTGGGCTAAAAAATAAAAATAAATAATTTTATAATCATTGTATTTGGTGGTAATTAAATAAGTTTTTTATTATTATTTGTGGAACGATTCTCCGAAGTCATTCTTTTGAAGTTTTAAGAGTTGTTTTCCTTTATTCTTAAAGGAGATCACATAAATTTTTTTGAAAGACTATTAGTAACGGTTTAATTGTATTATAGGGGGCTAACATTGCTTCAGACATTAGGCAGTAGCAACATTGGGAGGAGGGAAGGGCGGATGCAGAGCTGGGAGTCGATTTTTCTGGGAGGTCTTAACCAAGTCGGTTTTGCTGGGAGGTCTTCACCAATTGTTGAAAAAATCCCCAAAAGTTGGAGATCAACAACAGCAAACACAAGTATGGGCAAATAATGGCTGAGAAATAAAATAAAACAAAACCAAGGAATAGAGATCCCTCCCATCGACCACAAGACAACAACAAACAATTCACTACTTTAACCAAAGATTATAGTCTATAGTCATCAAACATATTGAGAAGTACAAGAAGATTACTCATAGCCTATACTATTGAGATTAAAAGATTTCTCTCTCAATACTCATATACTCATAAATAAGAATAAACTAGACTAGACTATTGTATATAAGATTAAACTAGTGAATAATATTGATCTTTCATATTATCTCTATATTCTCTCTTTTCGTCTACTCACCCTGTCTTTTCTTTCTCTGCTTGTTGTCTTTTTTCTTTCTCTGCTTGTCTTGTTTTCAGAATGAGGCAAATGAAGCTCAATTTATAGAGAAGCTTTAAGGCCCTTCATCTTCCATGGAACAATAAACAATCACTAATGTTGGTATTCCGAGATTCCTTTAGTATACCGAGTGTGACAATGGGCTACATATCATTAATACAATTACAAATATTAACACCGACTCCTCGAGTTTTTATCCACAGCCAACCTAGGAGTAGTGGGGAGCGAAGAAGAGGTACGTTCTGCAAAGTTACAGGACAAGACCTCCCTTGTGGATATACGGTTGCAATGGGGGGTTATGGGGAATCACTACAGCTGACTATGGATGTCTAGGAAAGTTTATGTCCGCCTCCTAAACTTGAAACATTAGGAATTGACGGGTACCCAGGCGGGGCATTTCCAAGTTGGATGGGTGATGGCAGTGCTTAGACCCTCCTCCATTCTCTGATAATTGTTGGCTGCAAAAATCTGAGGACTCTCCTCGAGGGCCTGACGCAACTGACCAATTTGCAGACAGTGGAAATCCTCCGTTTTTCCCCCGAGCTACATGAGAGCTGCCAAGTGGGAGCTGCCTCTGGCCCAGGATCGCCCGCATCCCTCGCATCGTAATTGATTGGCAAGTTCAAAACTTGAATGGCCATTGAATGCACGTACGAATTTTCTGATTCTCCAATCTGCAAAATCTGAGGACACATAAAATGAATACTTATTCGGCCTAAAATAAATTGGTCATCGCTGATCAATTTGATCATTC
Organism: Piper betle; assembly: GCA_033002965.1. Lineage (NCBI taxonomy): Eukaryota > Viridiplantae > Streptophyta > Magnoliopsida > Piperales > Piperaceae > Piper > Piper betle. The sequence goes on along the minus strand of JAURVB010002762.1, from coordinate 775 downwards.
ACCTCTGACTATTAATTCTCCCTCCAATAAAATCTACATAAATACTTAGCCATTCGACAAATATGTTCTTTTTGTCATAAACATAAAATGAAACAGCTTTTTTATTAGTGTTCCTCCGTACAAGTGGGACATGGTTTGCACGTAGAAAAAGATGAACAAGTAATGCCCGTTCTCATACTTTTGGCAATGTATATATATATATATATATGGTAAAAAAAATCTATGCTGTTGGCTGTGCTGCACTTTTAAAATGGCCTTGGAATTAATCCAATGGCCCAAACTTATCTTCCGGAGCATTCCCACCACTGGCCACCATCACCGACCTTCACGGGAGCACCGCTGTCCATGTCTTCTGACCACTGTCGTCCATGTATTCACTGGCTTTGACTGCGGCCCACCTCTAACCATGGAAACCCTACTAGTTCTCCCAATGCCAGCACCTTTCGACCACCGGAGATGCCCTCCGACCACCGACCACACCTTCTCTCCCAGTTGGTGGCCATGCTCCATCTGAGCTCTGTCCCCCTCTAACCATGGCCACTATTAAGTAAAGAGCACCGCCAACACCTAGGACCGGGCCCCTCCGACTGGCAACCACTCCTACTCTCTGTTAAGAAGATAGGGTAAGCAACCGTTAAAACTTCAAAAGGAAGAAGAGAAGACTTTGGAGAATCATTCCACAGATAATAATAAACTTATTTAATTACTACCAAATATAACGATTATGAAATTATTTATTTTTATTTCTTAGCTCAATTATTTTGCTTGTTTGGGA
>JAURVB010002761.1:0-67500 GCA_033002965.1 Piper betle | reverse complement strand
TCAATACGACCTGTCCTTAATAGAACCGATCTGATTCTCTGAACAATAGGAATTTCGTACTTCTGTCGGATTCTCCCTACCTCCTGATCGAGCTTGTGTAGGTAGATGTTGCCTGGTAGGGCCGATAGTAGTACACAGTGTGGGACGGAGTAAGGGCCCTTCTCACCTCCTACGAGTCGTCCGGCGAAAAACAGTTTCTGAGTTGAGTAAAAGAACTTGGGATCGTCGATCTCTTCCTTAAGGATTGGGATGAGTCGATGTCGGTCGATGGTGTAAAAACACTTCCTGATGTCGAATTCCAAAAACAAGCGAGAGGTTCCCCACTCTTCTTTGATCCGTCTTAGGGCCGAGTGGCAGCCTCGACCCGAGCGGAAGTGCGATGTGTCTGGAAACTCGGGATCGTAAATGGATTCGAGTACCATTCTGATCGCCTCTTTCATGATCTTTTCTATAGGTAGAACTACTGTGAGCGGTCTAAACTTCGACCCTTATTTCTTTCTTTTGTTAAGGGGAGCAAAGCCCGTTTTTTGCTCCCTCTATTGATGGATCAGGGGCCCTCCTGCCGGCCGGAACGAAACGATCTTTCAGGAAGTAGTCCCATCACCCTCGGGCCCGGCGCCTGACAAGAGGAGGCAAACCATTTTGAAGAGCCGAGATCTCATAAAGGAAAAATGAGCCAGCAGGTTTGTTTGGACCTGCGTGAATCAGTTCAGTAAAGTAAGGGAGCCTGACGGCTTTGAAAAGCCTTGCCGATAGGCGGCTCATGGCATGGCTCGCTCAGTTCGCTCGCTGAGTTCTTTAGATCAGTAGATCTATATATCTGGATAGAGTCTCGCTCATAAGGAAAGGAGGAGTACGCGCGCAACTCTGCTGGCTCGCTTCGCTTTTCCAGCTTCAAAAGGGTTCGCGCTCTTAAGCTGAAGCAAGAGCAGCGCGCGTCAGCGCTTGTGCGCGAAGTGAGAAGCTACGCGCGCTAGCTGAAGCAAGGCCTTAGCTCGCTACGCTCTAGCTGAAGCAAAAGCAAGGCTTGCTTCAGCTAGTTGCCTTGCTTTTGCTTCCGCTTCGCACATGGGCGCTTCGCTTCACTCGTTCGCTTCGCGCATCCGCGCTCACGTTTTTCAGCTGCTTGCTGGCGCCCCGCTTAAAAAAAGGCCTACTTCTACCCCCTTCTCCTTCTATTCTATCAAAAGGCGAACATCTAATCTAAGCCCGGTCGCCCTTGTATGAAGGCGAGCAGCCCAGCCCCTGTTGCTTATAGTCGTCAAGGTAAGCGGTATTTCGCAATAGCAGCTCCGAGAAGCTGGGCTTAGGGTGTGCCTCCTACCGTCGTTTCAGTGACTCATAGGGCTTCCCTCAGCTCAGACTGGTGTCGTCACCTCTCCCAGGACCGAAATGATTATCCCTGCCCGATGGGTCTACATTCATCCCTGAATGTCGTCGGATACTGTTAACTTCCCCGCTATTCTTGTAACCGTCACCTGTAATCCGCGCAGGTGTGTCCGCACCCCCTGGAGTGGACGAGAAAGAAAGGATTTATCGGAGCAGCAGGCAAGAGCTTGGGCTACGTAAAGTGAAGCCAGCAAGGCGCGTCAGCGCTAGTAGAAGCAAAAGCAAGGCGCGTCAGCGTGCGCTTTGCGCCTGACGAAGATAGGCGAGCGGAGCGCTTATGCGCCTTGATGAAGCCTTAGTTGTGCGCGAAACGAGAGCGTCAGCTGAAGGAAGCAAGGCGCGTCAGCGGCGCGAAGTGAGAAGCTACGCGCGGCCTGACTTCAGCTCTCACTCTCGCAAAGCGCTTCCAAGCCTACCCGCGGAACTAGCGCGAAGACGTTGCGCGTTGCTTTTGCTTCAGCTGAAGCAAGGCCTATTCGCGCTACGCTTCTCGCTTCGCGCACAAACAAGCGCTCTAAGGCCGCTTTGAGCGCTCACGTTTTCCAGCTGGTTTCAGACCCAGGAGTTCACTTTCCCGTATGAGCATTCGGTACATGTATAAGTCCTTGGAATAAATAGTCAAAGGGTCATCACTACTGAGGCCCCCCAAATCTTAGATAGGTCGTCTGAGGGTTCGCCGCGGTTCATTGCTGTGCTTACACACTAGGCTACCCTTCTCCGAAAGCTCCGCGGGACCACCTACCACTAGTCTTCGGCCGGAGGGGTTTATTGCACAAAAACGCCGGGACGCTGGCTCCCGCAGAGGGAAGCCCAACGAATGTCAGATGCAAAGCCCCGCACCTCATTAAGATCATATTGGCATACTCTCCCAAAAAAAGAGCAGACCCCATTGAAGACGGGAGTGAGGTACAACAAGGCCATTTCCGTCCAGCGCCCTTCTCACGGAGCCGTACGTGGACGTTACCGCTCATACAGCTCCCAGCCAGCAAGCAGTTAGCCTTCCTCTACAAGGAATGGAAGTTTGGATGAATCGACATCAAATAGAGGAATTAGGTTTTTATTTTCAGCAATAACATGATAAGAGCATCCCTTAAAAACACACACACAAAGGACCAGACACAAACAAAAGAAAAAGAAGAGGGCTATGATGATGATCCTATGTTCGTTTTCTTTCGCCCTGCCCCGATGATGCGCTCTAGCTCGCGGAGCTACATACCAAAAAGACTCTCTCTATTTGAGAAGAGAATCGTTGGTTTGACCGACGAACTACGTGGGAAATACGAGATCCAGGCAAGCCGCTACATGTTCTCCCCTTGCCCTTGAACGATAGAAGAACTACTTATCTAATCTTAGATACCGGTCGATCGGTTCGCATCTATGGTAAATCAAAGGTCCGCGGATCTCTTTTTCTATACGAGAAATAGCCATCTCGTAGCACCACCACGACACCGATTCTCGTTCCGAGCCCCCCATGCCGTGACTTCGACTTCTAGTATGATGAATGAGTGGAAAGATCTTTATAGAAGTCCCTGTCCAATCCAACCAAAGAGTTCGTCTCGTTTATATAAGTATATATATTCTTCTTTGTTTGCCTTTTTTAAGTAGAATCCCGGTCCCAAACGACTGCGGGTAGCCGCCAAGAAGAATGAATTCCCGAAGGATGAGACTTCCTTTCAAGTAATACAGGGACGGACTGAGACTCCTAACTCCCGATGCAGGAGCAGGAATCTAAATGAGGAGGAGGGTTTCGAAACGCATTGAACCCCCCAATCGAATGAATCGTCACATTCGTAATGATTCACTTTACGTAGCCCTCTCACTCGGTTAGATAAGATAGTCCACCCCAGAACTCAAACAACCTTATATTGCTATAGAAGCACGCACTTCTTCGTCCACAACAGCTGGCTCTTTCGGTCCTGGCTAGCCGGTCCAGTTCTCAAGTAAATACCTGCGAAAGAATGTACAATTTGTTGTATCAATGATATTACCAATCAACGAACTGCTAGTTGGAGAGGGGGTCCATTACGTGTTAGCTACCTCTAGAATAGCCAGATATTCTTGGCCAGGTTTCTGAACGGAAGATAAGTCATGGAAGGAACCGAATTGGCCACGCACGATGAATGGATGGACAAGAAAAAGGATAGTCTAAGACTCTTCTTTAATTTTGACTTTTTTACAGTATTCGGAAGAATAGAAAATGCTCCCGCTCTGCATGGCAGGCGAGGTAGGATAGAGAAGAGGGTTTCCTAGATAGATGTTCTCTATAGGTATGCTATAAGTAGCTAACAGAATGCAATGCCTCCTTCTAGTGGTGGTCGGTCGAGCTGGAACTTGGCTCCGTATAGTTCTATTTTGGGGCGTGACGTTGTGGTTGTTCCCTCAACTGACCGAACCCTCACCTCAAGAGGGATGTGGGTGCTCCTTTCTGCTGGGATGAGGGAGTTCAGCCTCCTTGTCGTAGGAATGGAGATCTGGACTCCGAAAAGAGAGGAAGTCTCTTCGCCCGCTAGCAATTGCACTGGAGAATGTGGCGTGGCTTCGCCGATTGAGAATATAGCCGGCGATTGAGAGGGTAACGTCAGGGGTCTTTGTACGGTTTAGGCTAGTTGAATGAAGCAGCAAGTTTCCCCTTAGGGAAGTTCCTGTGGAGTGAGTGGAGTGGTTTAGTGGCTAACTGTGTTGAAAGAGATGAGCAGCGCGCTAAGGTAAACCAATAGAGTCAGCCGATAGGCGCAAAAACCAACTAAGCAAGGCGAATGATCTTCATTCCGTGCCCTGATTCGTCCTACGCTGAACAGCAGCTTTCTTGCCCCCTGCGAATGAGCTGAGTGAGCAGCACAAGGATTGATTGATTTGGCGGCCGGTAGCCGAATGAGATGTCGTCGTAGTAGGTCAGGTAAGAGCTCTCAAACTCTGAGTGGAGTATGTGCTCAGCCCGGGCCGGAAAAGAAGACTTGACCATTGAGTCAGTTTGTTTTCCTAGTGACTCAATAATCGAAAGGTTCGTTCAATACGTTGCACTCCACGAAGGAGCCATACGGCCCTAGTTCAGAAGCGACTTAATAAACGTAACTGAATGAAACCTTCGCCTACCATACCAATGGGCTTGGCTTGGCTTGGTTAAGGTCCGACGCGTGGTCCAATCATCTGACCTTCGGCTCACCTTGCGGAAGCATCCGAACTTTTCCCTTCCCACTGGTGGTTTCCTTCGCCACCCCAAAACAAACAAGATAGGCTTGGCATAACAGTGGTTTTGATGAACGACTGGATAATGACGTACGTGAGAGAAAGGACCTTTGGGTTGAGTCCCCACGAAGTGGCATAAATTCTAATTCTTCGGAATCTGAGTTGGAGAGTGACCGAAGAGAGCTTCAAAACTCCTGACGTGATAGGGGCGCTAGCGCTGGCCTGCTGGCTGGCCTGCTTTTGCGCTAGCAGAGCACTAAAGCGCCTCTTCACCCCCTTTCCCGTAAACCTATGAAAATGAGTCGGGGTTCTTAAACCGCTCCTCCGAAATCGAACAGCCATTGTAGTTTCCGAGTCGCCGTCGCCGACGAGACGACCGAGCTTCGTCCCCGTCGGCGTCAGTTAGCCGATCTAACCCGATTCGTCGCTCCCAGCGCGAAGAACCGCAACGGCACGTTGCGCGGTAGTAGCCTCCTGGTCAGCAACAAAGTGGTGCGTGGCTCCCGTGCGTGTCAACCATCGCACAGCACGTCCATTGATCACCACATCAACGTACATCAATCCAACACTCGAAGGCTTCTCATGCTGGATTGAATTCAGCAATAAAGGGTTCACCCGAGTAGGTTCCTCCTTCTCTTCCTCAGCAACAAGGGCGCTTCTCCTTCTTTGGTCCCGAGCCGGTCCCTTGCAAATGAAGCAGCCTGAGTCCGCCTTAGAAGGCTTTCCCGACTGACGCTTTTGCTCTTGCTGAAGCTTAAGAGCTCTTAGGCAGAAGCAAGGCGCCAGCGCGGCCTTAACGCGCTGAAGGAAGCAAGGCGTATTCGCAGAAGAAAGGCCTATTCGCCCTTCTAGCTTCGCGCACAAGCGCGCTAAGGCCTGAAGCGGACGCTCTCATTTCGCGCACAAACGCGCGTTTGCCTTGCTTCTTAGTGAGGTCTTAAAAACTTCATACAATAAATGATCAGCCATTCCATTTGTGCTTTCAGCAAGTAGGCGACGCTAATCTATCCTTTCTATGTTTCAATCGGATACCCATTGCTTGGATGCGTTTGAAAGCCTCGACTCGAGATGAATTGACTCTTGCAGAAAAAATGCTTTCTAGTTGGGAAAGGTTTGTCTTGTGTCTCCGTAACAAATGGTCCATTTATTGATGGGCGAACGACGGGGATTGAACCCGCGCGTGGTGGATTCACAATCCACTGCCTTGATCCACTTGGCTACATCCGCCCCTACCCCCGCACAGGTGTCAGTCTCTATCTACGATCAGATCCTTTCAGAACCCCCTACGCTATCAAAGAGAAGCTCCTATAGTTGCAAGTTGTTGTGTTTTGTAAATAGGGGAAGCAAAGCTTCAAACAAAGAGGTTGGGCTCTTCTGCTGTTTTTGACTTCACTTTACTTAAGAAGATACGGGCCGCCGGGCGGGCAGCGAAGGCTCGTTTAGTAGACAGCGAGCTTCAAAAGGTGAGCGCTCTGAAGCGGAAGCAAGGCGCATAAGCGCTCCGCTCACCTATCTTCGTCAGGCGCAAAGCGCATCCTGACGCTCTCGTTTCGCGCGCATGCGCAAAGCGCATCTCTGCGCTTCACCCTATCTTCATAAGGCGCTCACCTTTCGTTTTGAAGCTGGAAAAGCGAAGCGAGCCAGCAGAGTTGCGCGCTAGCCGCCTATTTCTTAATTTCATTACGTTTTTCAGCAGCCAGCTTCAAAACGGAAGCGCTCACGCGCGGAGACTCTATCATGATCTAACGAATCGACAACTCTCTTTACTGAGCGAGACTCTATCCAGCCAGATCTAAATAATCCATCTGCCACCTTCTTTTAATTAGGAGAGTAAGCAAGCTACCGGAAGCGAAGCTTCTGGCTCCCCCTTTTTTTAATTCCTCCTCTTTTCGTTCTACTTAGGTGGAGCAATCCGAACTCTCGACAGAAAAAGAGGACCGCAGGCCTGTGTAGACACCTCAACGAACTTATGTGGACACTCCTCAGCCCGAGGACAATCTCTCAAATACAAATAAAGACCCGTTTTTCTTTTCTTTGCTGATTCCTCTCAATGAAATTTGCCATGTTGCACTAAGTTACTTACGGATGTATGCATGCAGTCCGGGAACACTTTGGGGTGAACACCCATCCGAACAAGTAGGGTCAATAGTTCAGCATTTAGGCCGTCACATTTAGCAACAAACAAATCTTTAACCGTGCTCTCCGAACCAAGCTAGGTAGTCTCCTATCACTAGGCTCACCAACCAACCTGGACTTTGATTCTTATTATTCCTACCGGATATCAAAACCATAAGGATTGTTTCCAGCCATGAGTTCCCATATTACATAAGCGCTCTTGGGTGGGGTGGGCCATCATTCGCCAGGTCTTTGAGTGCCCGTCGTACCACGTGGTTGGTGCACTAGGCTGATCGAGACTCTACTTTTAGGATCTGGCACCTGCGCCCGGCCCGGTCTGCCAGCTCTTAGTGGCTCTACGTCCGGTCGTGCGTGGTATGTTCGCGATTCATACAAATGGAACGCATCGCGTACTATAACCTTCCTTTTTGGGCTGGGCCATTCCATCAAATCTTTGAGAAGGGGCCCACCCAATCTCTTGATGGTCGGGCATGGCGATAGGCTTCGCTTCTACGATTGGCTTCCCAGCCGTTGCAAACACTGAGCGAGAACGGTAAGGGGCGCACAAACAATGTCGTTGCGCGGGGATGCGATTCGCCAAGCTGGGGCAAACAAAGCCGTCCGGCCCTACCAGATTAGGAATGCAAAGGCCTTTCCTTCGAAAGGAGACCCAAAGAGCTATGAATCAAATGCGGAAGGGAAGGGGGATGGTCGCCTTTTCTTTTTGTTTAAGGGCTGCTCGCCCTACTGAAGTACCAAAGGCTTTCGGGGCTTAGCTTACATAGTCTTTCAGTAGCGCCCTTAGAATCTAAAGCAACGCACCAGCGCGTGCGCTAAGGCCTCTCCTTTCGCGCCTTTGCCTTGCTTTTGCTTCTGCCCTTTTAAGCGCCAATAGTTGTAGCTGTGACCACACCAACCCTTTCGTTCTTATCGCTCCGGGTTCCGATCTATATTACCTCCGGGCGGTACAAAGTACACCTCTTCCGTAGAGGCAAGTAGTAACCTAACCTTTAAGAGTCTGTTCCAGGGGGAGCCCTCTTATCTGGAAAGAAATCAGTGCGTGGCCTGATAAGGAATCCTAGAAAAGATCGATTGAGACTCCCTCCCCGGTCCTCTCTACATACTTGTCCAGTCCAGGACAAAAGAGATCTTCCGGTCTGCGTGCGTGGGAGCAGCTCAAGCAAAGAAGAGTCTGGTCCGGTCTCTTAATTCAGGCCCGGCCCGCCCGTCTGCAGCTAGGTCCGGGAATGGCGCCAGGCTAGGGCGCCGCTATGCCCCGCTGCTCTGCTGCGGCCGGCCCCCGGACTATGCAAAAGAATCGAGGCCGGGAGGTCTCGTCCATAGTGGTTCCCCCTTGGTGATTGACCGAACAAATAGGCCTAGATCTATGCCCCTTAATGAATCGAATGGTCCTTCGACCTTCGTTTTATTCCGACGGCCGGCATAGATATCATGCCGCCCACTATTACTACGAAAAAGCCCTTCCCTTTTCCTTCGCTACTAGGAGAGTAAGCAACTGACTTCCTTCTATTAGCGCCGGACCTTGAGTCGAATTGATCGTGTCATGTGCAACGTCCATCAATGATGGTTCATTAATGTCCATTGATTTAGACTCCTTCCCCTTCCCTTATACGAAGAAGATCGAGCGGGGCCCTTTTTTCTTGCTCAGTGTGCCCCCCATTCGTCGAGTGCCCCGCCCGGTTCACTAGGCTGTTGGCTACCAAGCACTTGCCCGCTGCTCCTGCCGCCCGCTTGGCGGGCGGAGCGCTCGTTATCCTTACAGTTCTCTCTGCTGGGGCCCCCTCCCATTGCTCTAGCCATAAGCTATGGTAGCTCCAGCTCGAACCCACAGGGCCCGCTCCGCGAGGCCTGAGTGGGCTCAGCGGTCAGCCCCCATTCGAATGACGTTAGGGGGTGTTTCGCTTTTGCCAGATCTAGAGAGATACTATGAGTCCTCCGTCCCAGATTCCCTCGCCGCGGCCATCTGGTTCACCGGTACTACCAAAAACTCTCATGCTTACGTTACTGTTACTGATGTAAGTATTATCTCGGACCACGAAGACCCCAGTCGTGCTTCTAGTTTCCATTCCCATCATCATATTGAAGTTGGAAACTCCTCGTGCTCTGCCATAAGAACTTGGAGTCCGTATCATGGTGAAGGTAAGGTAACGCTGTGATTCTTGCTCAAAAAACTGACCGAACGCGTTCGAGTTATTGGCTCGTCCGACCCGGCAGCATTCATGAGTCGCTCGTTCAACTGTCCCTCGGAGACACGGTCGAGAAGTGCCATGCATGGTCGCCCCCCCGTCCTTTCTTTCTCTCGGTCCCACCCAGCTGAAAAACGTGAGCGCTCAATAGCTTCAGCAAGGGGCGCTAGATCGCAACGCTCTAGTTCTCGCTTCGCGCACAAACAAGCGGCGCCTTGCTTCCGCTTCAGCCTGACCTTTCTAGTATAGATGGGGGGCCTTACGTTTTTCAGCTCCCTAAAGAAATGGATCAAAAAAGGGGGACTTCTGCAACGGGCTATGCCACCCATTAGTTATGAGGGAAGTAGCACCCGTCCCATCGCAAGCACCTACAATGTAATGATCACATTGGTTTACCCTTTTTTTGTAGTTTAACGGACGGTCGCCCCTCCAACAAGAAAAGGTAGAAATATGGAAACTTCTCTGCCATTTGGATCGGAGAATTTATGGAGGAAATCGGGTTTTAAATTTCCAGAAACCACACGATTATATAGCCAAAGGGAATACGCCGCGCCTAAAATCATCCCAAGCGCTGCTAATGTGGCTACTAAGCTATTTCTTTGGAAAGCTCCTACTGAGATGGGAAATTCCCCGATAAAGCTGCTAGTACCAGGTAAACTCATATTGGCCAAAGTGGAAGAGAAGGAAATGGTAGGGAGATTCGGCATGGTGCTCACTGAACCTCCGTAATATCTAACAAGTCGAGTCTTATGTCGGTCATATAGAACACCAACACATAGAAAAAGGGCTGAAGAAACCGGTCCATGACTTGACATCGGTGGAATGCTACCTCCAATTCCCTGTATGTTCGATAGAGCAAATTTTTCCACCCCACAGATCGGAGTACGCCGATTACCCCCCGAACCGTACAAGATAGTTACCACCTATCATACGGCTTTCTAACTCCACTTCTTTTTCTGGTCGTTCCGCTCTGTCGGATCGATGGTAGTATAAGAGATCTGTAACCCCCCGACATTTTTGACAGAATGGTTCCTGCTTCCTACCCATAGTTAGCATGTATCTCCCCGTGTCATACTTGAGTATCACATCGTAGACTCCCACCCCAACTCTATCTTCCTAAAAAGTGAACCGGAACATAGTGAATAGGTACTCTTCTATGCAGCGGGGACGAGACGACGTGACATACTACGATCACGTACAGAAGTACTGCCCTTCGGCTCGGCAATATGGAACCTCTCAACAGCTCCCCTTCCTTTATTGGGTCCTATCGGGATAGGTAGGCCCAGTCCAAGCTTTCCCCTCCCCCGACCGAGCAGTAGTTCCCCACGGCTGACAAATAGGAGTTTAGGCCGTAAAAGAAAGGCACCGGCCCCCATCCCCCACTGGGATTTTGCTTTCCTTATCTACGCGCGCATTGCGTCAGCACTGGCGAAAAAGAGGTCGGCTTTACAGAAGAAGAAGGGCCGGGTGCTTGTTGGACCCCTTTCCCGATAGGGGGCCGGGCTGTTTTTCCCCAGCGGCCGGCCAGTGGCGGCAGAAAACTAACTCGGGTGGGCTCCGCGCGGTTCGCGTTTTCTTGTTAAGAGAGCTTCTCATTCTCTTATAGAAGGCCGCGTCTACGCCGGGGAGGGGTAAAGCCCTGCGAAGCAGCAGGGAGCACTGAGCAATGGGGGATAAGGGCGACTCCGCCCATGGGTTGGCCCACACCACAGGTGGAAGTCCTTCCACGACAGGAGAAGGGCAGCGTCCTCGTTGTCGGACCGGAACAAGAAAGGGGAGCTAGTCGTTGGAGGGAAGACAAGGCCCGTGGAGTGCGACTCCACAGAAGAGTACGCGCGCTAGCGCTTATAGCAGCCTGCTTCAAAACGGAAGCTGCGAGCAGGCTACGTAAAGTGAAGCCGTATCGCGCATCCGCGCTCACGTTTTTCAGCTGCTTGCTGCTTTCTGTTCCAGCGGAGCTCGCTGCCTCCTCACCCTTGCTTAGCGTTCCACTGGATGCAGTGGAGGATTTTGATAAATGCGCCCGAATCTTCCCCCCAAGAAAAAAAGAAGAAAGGATTGATTCTCTTCTCATGTGAACGGCCCTATCTTGTATCGAATGGTTTTTCGTGCTATACACCACGTTGAGAAAGACCAACCTCCTATGTACCGTACCATTTGGGTACCTCGAAAGGGAGGTGCTCCTTATGATGCTGCGGACGGCTGTCCGAAGTGCAATGACGGGGTAAACTCGGACTCGGATAGGATAGGATTGTGCGTGCCGGGCCCTTCGGGTGTCCATATTTTGGCCGAGTTCCCCGGCCCGCGCGGCCGTTATTTTTTTGACGTTCCACCGCTCTTACGCCACGCCAGAAATCCAAGGTTCCACACGAGCTCCCGTTCTGCGGCATGGTGGCAGGACCACTAGGGGATTGGCTCCGGGTGTAGGTAGGGTCAAATCTGCAGGGGTCATGCAAATACATAGGCCCCTTCCCTTCTGCCGAGTCATTTAGAAGGCGCTTTCCATTCTACGGTCCCTCGGAACGAAGGGTTAGGCAGGTAGTACGGGCCCTCTGACTTCCAGCTATGTGCTGTGCGGCTCCCGCGAAGCGAATGAAGGGAAGCTCGAAGAGCTTTCTCCGCCAGCTATGCTATGTAGTGGTAGCCTTTCCAAAATCAAGCTCTGGCTCTCGCTTTGCTCGCTCTTTGGCTGACGCTTCAGAAAAAGCAAGGCGCGTCAGCGCTTGTGCGCGAAGTGAGAAGCTACGCGCCCCCTATCTATATAAAAAGGTCAGGCTGAAGCAAGGCCTTAGCGCAGAAGCAAAAGCAAGGCAAAGGCGCGTGCGCGAAACGAGAGCGTCAGCTCCTTAGCGCAGGCAGAAGCAAGCGTGAAGCTGACGCTCTCGCAAAGCGCACAACTAGCTGAAGCAAGGCTTGCTTCCGCGCTAGCGCCTTGCCTCAGCTAGCGCGCGCTCTCACTCTCACTTCGCGCACGCGCTGGTGCTTGCTTCCGCCTTAGCGCTTGCTTGTGCGCTAAGGCTTCATCAAGGCGCATAAGCGCTCCGCTCGCCTATCTTCGTCAGGCGCAAAGCGCATCCTGACGCTCTCGTTTCGCGCATGCGCAAAGCGGGCTTCACCCTATCTTCATCGCTCCTTTCGTTCGCTCCCACCCCCTTACTGAACTTAACTTAGTAGTCGGCATTCTATAAGCTACTTGTCGAGTCTACGAAGCTTTGCTTCTTGTAGTCGTAGTCTTGTAGTTGGCCTGGCCTCCCAGAATTCCTGAAGTCTCTTTCCAGCCCAGAATGCTTGGCCTCCTGCGCCAAGTCGATCTTTTAGGCTTGGCTTCGTCCCGGAAGCGAAGCTTCTACGACGAGTCGCTTCTCCCCTTCTCCACTCTCTCTGGCGGAGAAAGCTCTTCGAGTTTCCGGGTGAGCTTAGGCTGACTCTCCGCCTCTTTGATTGGTAGGCGGGCGGGCAAAGCCCCTACTTAAGTTAAGATTAAAAAGGGTAGCCTTTTGATTATGTCGTGACGCTTTGGTTAGGCCGACTACTCTACTACTATATAGGCTACTTCTAGCTTCTATAGTGGCCCTTCCGCTTTCTTTGGTGTAGTTTTAGTTTGTATTGGTACTGAATTGAATGAACATATCAAACAAAGGCGAGCAGTATAAGCCCTTTTTCGGCTGCCTGGGAAAGCTGCGAACTCTATAAGCTAGGGCTTTGTTCACCTTTGGACACGAACACTATTCCGTTCTCAGCGCAAACCCGCAAAGTCGGTCGACTTATCTTATTGCCGTTCAATCTAAGGCAGCGCTGATAGCTTGTAGTGAACAGCCCCCTCGGAAAGCTGCCTTTGGTACTTAAGTAGTTAAGGCGAACAGCCCCCTTGCTACTATGATAGAGAGCCGTCTGCTTGTTGCCAAACCAACCCAGTTCGCCTTTTTTGAATCAAAGTAGGTCGCGACTGTTGTATTGTAGTCGGTCGGGGGAAGCTACCGCTTCTACGACAGCTCCGCTTCCTCGTCTTGCTTCTGGCAAAGCTTCTACTTTGCTTGCTTCTCTCGCGTTTGCTTGCTTACGCGAAGGCTTAGAGTCCTTTTCGCTAGGTCCAAAAGCCTCACTCAGTCAAAGCGAAAGATCTGATCCAACAGAAATCCTGCAGCGCAGCTGATATGCGGCTACGGCTAGGCGATCATATCATGCCATATAAGATTTCATTATGGATAAAGATCCCCTAGATATAAAGATAGAATAGATGTTCATGGATAGACAGACATTCATTGATTCACGAAATTGCTCGTCGATCCAAATGAATCATTCTTCTGGTCTCTCTCCGCCCCCGCCCCGAAACTGACCCACGGCACAGTGCCCATTCGCTTCGCGCGCGGGAAGGCAACGAAGTTCAGTTCAAGAGACCGCAGCGGAGTGGAGCAGCCGCGACACGAAGTTCCTTACCTTAGCTGGATCTCGCTGGTGCCACCTAAACGGTAGGTAGGCGGCGGATGTGTGACGTTTGGAGTTGTCGTTCGTGCACCTGTCCCCAATGGAAGAATGAGTGATCCGTTCCCCTGCAGATCATGGCCTTACCACTCGGTCCCCGATGGCCAGCGGGGGATTCGGTATAGCAGCTCACGTTCGTTTGCGCTGCGCGTTCCCGCTGGACTGGACACGTGTTAGCTGTAGGAAGAAGTATGGTTCCGAAAGTGACTTCGGTTCGCCAGTTCAGGCTCAACTCCTCGCTTTACGTTAGCGGACCTACAGGTCGGGCCGGGGCTCCGCGCTCTTTCTTTCTGTGTGGGACGATGCCGGGGAGATAAGGGAACGCGTCGAGGCGGCGAACAAGAACAACACAACGAAATTGTGGCTTTTCCCTCCATGAGAGCAATGACGTGGACCGATAGATAAGAGAACGGAGCTGGCCCAAAAAGCGCTTGGGCGCTCTACGTACGATGTAGACTCCATCAGATACATATCGATTTCTTTCAGATGGATCCAGAATAGATAGATATCTTGTCTCATCAATAGATAGAAAGAGGAGATTTCCTTATTATTTATAGATTCCCTCTCTATCCATTCCTACTCTTTCGATCTATCAGAATGGATCAGGCCATCTATCAATCGATTTGAAAATTGCACGTTCATCTCTTCGTTCATTTCCGCCACGCCATAATAGCCGCCATCGCCATAATAAGAAGCAGGCGAAGGCGAAGCAGCTTATTCGTGCTCTTAAGCTTCAGCTTCAGCAAAAGCAAGGCGCGTGCGCTTTGCGCCTGACGAAGATAGGCGAGCGGAGCGCTTATGCGCCTTGCTTCCGCTTCGCACATGGGCGCTTCACTCGTTCGCTTCGCGCCCTTTTTCTTTATAACGAATGAGAATAAATTGGGAAAGCCAACAGAAAGATGAGATTCGAACTTCGTAGAGCGGGTGCTGCTGCTGCCTGCGCGTAGGACCGTCCCCCACTCCCGTCCCGGGGCCCTAAGGGTGGGTTTCGTTTTTGGAACAGACGGCAGTGTTTTACTGACGCCTCGAATCAAGTGTTGCGACATGCTATGTTTTCTCCCCCATTGCTAGTAGGTTGATGGGTCGCACGCCCGGCACACATGTTTTGGCCTTGTGTGTCCATAACTAAAAATAGGTGACCTAACGGCCGCCGCCCGACTAGACATACCCATAGTCACCAGATTCATATGGGCTACTGGAGAGTGGGCAATGATCTTCTTAAGATCGATCTGTCTTGAAGTGGTCGAGGAAGTATATATTATAGCAATCGCGCTTGGAGTATAAATGAAAGGAGTGGAACGAAGTGTCGCTTCGGGAAACATGGGTATTGAAAATCTTAAAAAGCCGTGGGTTCCCAATTTTAAAGGAATTCCTGCCAAAATGACGGATCCTGCTGTAGGTGCCTCTACATGAGCTTCGGGTAACCAAATATGAACTGGTACCATAGGCACTTTGACGGAGAAAGAAGCGAAAGAAGCAATCCATAGAAAGATTTGGCGCCGCTCACTAAATTCTGTGGTTAATGAGATTTGTAAATCGGTGGTTCCTGTTTGGAGAAGAATCAACAGAATAGCTAATAGCATAAAAACAGATCCAAGTAAAGTATATAGGAAAAACTGATATGCAGCCTTGATCTTTCTTTGTCTCGAGCCCCATACCCCTATAATAATGGTAGAGTAAGGGGCGGCCCCAAAGCGGAATTGACCGGTGGTGGTTGGTCAAAGCTCCAGTAGGTAGCCACTCCCTTCTCAGGGAACCGTACGTGAGACTTCCGCATCATACGGCTCTGTCCCGAGCTTCCGTCGTCGGCCCTTGTCATGAGACCACTATCTATGCATGTTTTTTCCGCCTTGACTCTCGAATCTTTTGCTTTTCGGGTGGTGGCGAACAATGCTGCTTGCGTTGCGGGAGATACCCGCCCGTAGGGCCCGGCCTGCTTCCCGCCCGAAAGAACCGCTCACTAGCTAGCCGGACTAGTGGGAGGGGGCCCGACCGTAGAAAACCATGCCTTTCGAACCAAACGCAACGCCCGTCTTCCAAAACAAGAAAAATGGGCTCGTTGGGAAGAAAGATTGAGTGCGGCCTGTAGAGCACATGTAACGCACAGTCGGGTTGCTCACGCAGCAGATCTCTCTCTCTATCTATAGTGCGAGAGAGGTGTGAAAGTCATTGCCTTTATGTTATGGCCGCCCCCCGACTGACGGCCTTTACGCTACTACTGTGATGTGAGCAGTTCAAATGGGTTTGATCTTTCCAATCATCCTGGCCGGAACTTGTACACAGCACTTGTACAGAGGTGCATGCATAAGCATAAAGGGACCCGCCCCTTTTCTTATCTGAATCTTAAGGACAGGACCCTATTCTCGAACTCTCTGCCGAGCTCTACCCTGCCCGCATTTTAATTTTAGGGGCCAAAGAAATGTCTCCACCTGCTGCCAACAGTTTTTCTTCGGAATTATACTGAACGGGTCGATCCTCCCCTCCCGTTTGTTTTAGCAACTTCTCCTACGGTCTCCTCGCCAAGAGCTCCCCGGCTACGACAGAGGAACCAACCCGCCTGCTGTGGCGGGGCGGCTTTTTTGTTTCACAATAAGACCTGGACGATTATCCCTAGCCTCGGTAGCTTACGAGTTTACGTCCATCCCTGGTCGGGTACAGTTTCCTTTCGATTTCTCCCTTGTAGCCGTTACCCGAATTCGCGCAAGTGTGTCCACACCCCCCAAACAGACTTGACGAGGAATCCATTCTCGCGAACAAACACACCCCCTACACACCTAGGAGCACCCCTTCCTGCATATCCATACAAGAGCCGAGTAGGCGGGTCGAGGTCCAACGAGGTACCCACTACTCGGAGTACCCTCCCCAAAAAAAGATGTGTCTGTTCGGTTCTTCTTAGTTGGGTTGGGCGGGTTCGACCATAAATGCTATGCTTACGCACAAGACTACCCCTCTTCCCGATAGCTTCGCGGGGACTACTTTACGACGACGGACGACCGCCCGTAGGGGGTTTACTGCACAAGGCCCCTGCAGAGGAAAAGCTTTATCCCAGCGAATAGAAGATGCTCAGCTCCGCACAACATAGGGATTGGCACGCTTTCGGGAAGAACATAGAATAGTAGAGGATCCAGCATGCAGGACACGGCGATCATTAGAAATTCACGAATTAGAAATGCTGTAATATACTCTTTCCCAAAACTTCTCATACCAGACCAACCCACTAAAATGCAAATAGGGATCAGAAATGTGGTCAATATCACGAAGAATAAAGAGAGACCGTCTATACCCATATAAAAATGGATGTTTTCATAAGGAAGCCATCGAAGGCTTTCCACAAATTGAGATTTGGCCGTAGAAGGATCGAATTGTATCCGAGGAACAGGGGGATACAAAAAAGTAATAAGAGAGGCGCACAGACCAATCAATCGTATCGGTCGTATTCTTGAATTTGGAATGAAAAGAGGAGTAATGCTTCCTAGCACGGGACACGGAATAAGACCACTTAGATCGGAATAGCATTCACAGAAATGTTCTAACATGGAGTAGAATCGAACATTGAAGAGATTTGTTGACAACAGTCAAAAGATGGGCGCCTAATTCCAATACAATAGGGGTCTATCAGTGCGTGCAAGTCAGCTGAACACCGTGATTGATGAGTGGCTAGGTGGGTTAGGTGCACCTCTTGCCCAGTGGGAAGTAATGAGGCTAGTCCCCCTGAATGAAGAAGTAGTGGGGCCCCTTCCCGCGTATGCGCCATATATCATATATAAGAATAAGAAATATAGATTTCTTTATTTCTTATTATATGGAGTGGAGAATCTTTCTAAAAAAAGATCTCTGGCAAAACGCAATTCGTCGATTTCAATCCAGCAAGAAAACGTATGCGCGCTAACGCGCAACGGCTTTCGCGCAGCCGTTGCTTGTTTGCTTGCCTTTTTTCAGGTAGCTTTGTTACTCAGCTAGGTGGGGCATTGGTCATAGCCGAAATTCGTCGAAAGGAAAAAAAGAAAGAAACGGAAGTTTTTTATTTCTTTCAATCCAAATAAGAGAACAAAGAAACCACTAAAAAATGAAAGTTAGAAAAAGAAGTTTCAGTAAGAACTAGCACTAAACTTCTTCCCCCTTTTATCTCCTTTTGTTTGTGCTTCCACCCGGCTTTTCATTCCGTTTTTTAGAGACCCTAGGAATTCTGTCTAATAATTTTTGTAGAAAGGTGAGGCACTTTCCCCGGCATACGGAAATCCAGGATGACTTCTGCATCGGGGAGGGGAGACTTTCGAAACCAAACGAGACTAGAAGGAACATAGGAATTCGCACCATTCCTATGAGTGCCTTTGTCTCGAAGAGCCAACAAAGGGGGCAGCCCTCTCCTCTCTCTATCTCGGTCTCGGTTTAGCATTATATCGAAAGAGAGCAAATTTGGATTGGTTGTCGTGCGGATTAAGAAGCTGCTCCTCCATGCTGTGGCTGTGGAGGTGGGGGCTGGGCTGCCGCCTCCCTTGGTTTTGTTTGGGAAGGATCCCAAGCCGAAAAACGTGAGCGCGGATGCGCGAGACTCAGCTTCTCGATTCGCGCATCCGAACGAAGCGAAGCGCGAATCGAGAAGCTGAAGCAAGGCCTTAGCGCGCTTATGCGCGAAGCGAGAGTGAGAGCTGAAGGCCTTAGCTGAAGCAAGGCGCATAAGCGCTTGTGCGCCTTGTGCTTCAGCTTAAGAGCGCGAAGCCTTTTGAAGTGGAGCCTTGGAGCCATGGTCTACCCTGCAGTGCTTTATATCCTCCTTGCTCTTTGTCTAAGATTGGACTCAAGGTACCAAACAAACCAGGCACCCTTTTTTGTTTGCTTTTAGCTAAGAAGCCCATAGGTTGTACGCCAGCCATACGTCGCTTGAACTGTGATGGCCACAATGCTTAGCTATTGTCGATTCCCAAGACGCCTTTAGTTGAATGTTGACACCTGATCCACCGTCTTAACTTCCTACATTCACTCCCGGAAATGGAGAAATGAAAAAAGGAAAACTTGAATTGTAACCTCCCGGTCTGCTGTAGTCAGCCTCACGGTGTGCCTGACTGGCGAATCTGCCGTCTCCACGGCTTTCCTGCGGGCTGCTCCTCATCAAGGCCTTCGAGTGCCGATCTTCGCTTGGCTTGGGCCGGCTCCGAGGCTCTACCCTGGCTTTTGATTGTTTCCTCCCATCCCAGGGAGGCCCTTTCTCGTATTGCGCGCGCATCTTCAAGCAATCGGGGGGGCCGAGTACATAGACGAGGCGGTCCCGGGAATGAAACCCCATTCCCTCGTGCTCTGGCACTCCTTAACTTCGGTTGAACAAAAAAGGTTCAATCTTGTGAAACCGTAGCGTAGGCGAAACCTGGCAGCCCAGTTGGACGTTCTCCGGTCCTGTAAGGAAACCCTACTTCCTTCCCCGCAACAACACTGGGAGGAAGACGGTCAGGATCTCACGTGTGGCAGCTGTTGAAACTAACTCCGAATCAAAGAGGTACCTACCTAGAAAAAAAGGAAACTAACCACTCACTGGTGAAAGAGGAGAGAGAAAGGTGGGGGAAAATCAAAGCCCCACGCTCGATTCTCGAGATTCATGGGCCGTCTCACGAAGATCTTCGATCCCGCTTCGCATCTACTCTTAGAGGATGAACCACGCCTTCGCTATCGCCCCTCGCTACCGCTCAACCTTGCTATCGCATTGATTCTTGCTGGCCCTTCCATCTTTCATTCCATCCATGATCGGTCAGATCAGTTCTATAATATAGCTTGCCCGGACTGGACTTTCTTGGTCGGGCCGGCCGAATGATCGTTGTTCGGGAACAAAACAATCAGACTCAAGGTTTTCGCTATTGCTCTTCGCCTAAAGAAAGCCGTAACTTCGCTCTTCGATCCTTCGCTATCGCAAGAATCTCGCGATCGAAGACGCTCAGCTGCTTCGCGTATTACAAAAGCCGGTATTGCCCGAAGGGGCATGCAGCAAGAGCGTAGGTGAGTGGTAAGCGTAGGAGGCGTGCCCGAAGGGCAGCGGCCGCAATGTGGTTCCAGGTGCCGTCGCCAGATTGAGATCCGCAGGGTGGCGGGGACTTCGACTGTACTGTAGGGGTGGTAGGCTTAGTAGGGCTCGAACCTACAATATCACCGTTATGAGCGGTACGTTTCAACCAATTAAACTATAAGCCCCTACTTTTCTCTACATGCAATTCGCTCACTTCGGGAAGAGCGGACGGAAAGAGGAGGCCTTTGCTCTATCTGCTTCTTACTCTTCCCAGGAATGAACTATTTTATAATAATAAAAGAATTGATGATTTCTTTTATTTTTAAAGAAATTCTTTTTATTATATAATCTTAATTAATTATATAATATATATAATTAGAATTCTTTTTCAAATGAAAAGTCTTATGAAGCAAGCGGCCCTTTCGCGACTCAAACTGCCGGTACGCTTTTCGGCTCGCGACGACTCAAACGGGCGGGGGCTCTCTATTTGCTTTCAATGCCGGCAGTTCGCCTTTAGTTAGAAGTAGAAGTAGAGGGCGCCGTTCGCCCCAAACTTAAAAACTAATAAAAGTATGGATGAAGTTAGAATACATAAGGAGTTATAAAGATCAACTTGGTTACGGGAACCGAAGGTTAGGCCGACTACTATAGCTACACCTACTTTTCTTCCTACCCCCTGATCTTCCCCTTTCTGTCAATGTTGCCAATTCCCAGAATACTAATGTACCCTCGTGCATACAGTTGCCCAGCAAGGGGCAGAAGTCACACGCAAAGGCGCGTGCGCGAAACGAGAGCGTCCGCTTCAGTCAGGCCTTGCTTCAGCGCTAAGGCTTCATCAAGGCAAAGGCGCGTGCGCGAAGCGAGAGGCCTTAGCGCGCACAAGCGCGAAGCGAGAAGCTACGCGCGAGCCGCGAATACGCCTTGCTTCCTTCAGCTCGCTTCGCTAGCGCTCTTTGGCTCACCCCTATCTAAGTTAAGGGCGGAAGGGTTAGCCGTTCGTTTGGGTCGGAGTTTTCAGACAAATCAATCATGGAAGGGCTAGAAGCCGGATCGCTCACTCATCTTCTGCTTCTCCCAATGGGAGGTCGACGCGTGGAGCCGGAGAGGTGGATGGGACTCTATTTCAAGGCTTCAGGTCGAGTCCCCCTCCCTTCAATAATGTCGAAAGATCACAAGAGTCGCCTTTCTCCAAAAATCATTCTCAAACAAAGTATGGGTGCTAGTGATGCCTTCGCTCCAACTACCTCTGCATCTGCATCTGTCTATCGTGCTCCAGCTCACTCCGATGCCTGAAATGCTACCCATGCTCCTATCTCCGCCCATGCCTTTGCCTTTACCATCGATGACTATGGATCCTGCTCTTCGACTGGAGCAAGAAATTCAAACAGCATCCATTTGACCTTCCCTATTAGGTATGGAGAAGGAAGAAACCCTTCGGGGAATCCTAACCATATTCTAAAGGGTAATGGACGAATACCTCCAGGACTATACGCAATGAGAATATGCCTAAACCAGTGACGATGAAAATCTTTATTAAGAGAGATTGGGGTAGCATTGTATCGCCTATAACTTGCTCCGCGCAATCGCAACGAAGTGCGTAGACAAGTTATATTATACATATTTAATACAGGCATCCAAGCACATGAGTGGTTTAAGGACCTAATCATATTAAGACTAATAGGATAAAGGTCCTTCCCAAGAATGCGAAACTTCTTCGCAAACTCTAATGCACCAATAGTGGAAACTACAGACTTCGGTTCTGAAATCTTCACACTCCAAGACGGTGCATCAGCTCACGATACGTGGAGGCGACGTGCTCGTCGCCGATAACAATGTCGTCACCCAAAAGTGCGGAGCGCTGAAAGCGAGCACCAGGGTAAACGAGTTCGGCCGCAAGCCACACTAACAAATGGTGGGATAATGCGAATAGTGGCCAAGAGGAGAGATACCCTAATGCCCGGTTGCAAACCTGACAGCAATAGGATCGCCACGCTGACTTGATGGTGCAAGGAATACATTTCTTTATTCCCAGACCATGCATCAGCCATGCATGGTCCAAATAAACTATCAACAAATCTTCTCTGAAATTCAAATTGAAATCGATCTGTGGCTGATGACAGATCATAAGAGAAGAGAGTCTTCAATCGACTACGGCGATTGATTGGTTTAATCTTGTTTAAAGTACCATCCATTGGGATTCATTTCAACACGGACATACACCAATCATGACAAGGGCGGAGAAGGGCTTGTTTGAAAGCATTTTGAATGGCGAATACTCGCCGTTTTCCGGCTCCCTCAGTCTTGAAACACAGCCTTCCAACGGGGAAACGGCGAAGCAATGCATCGTCGTCAGCCCCCTGACAAGACTCGTGCACTCAGTATATACAAACTAAATTCAAAAAGTGGATATATACGCTGCACGCATCTCGTAAGTTTCGTCATAAGGTTCACACTCATAGGACCCACTAGGTGATGGGCATTCATTGCTTCTATCATCGAAGTAGGAACAAAAAGGGTATGACCAATCGCTGGATTGCTCTCCAGTGCGAAATGGCCAGAACCTACGAAGAAGATAAAGATAAGAGAAAGCTGGAAGGATGTATCGCGACGACCAATTAACAAATGACCCAGAGAAAGGCCACTTGTTGAGGTCCAAGAAATCGACACAAAGACAAATCTGCCCATTCTTTTTCTTTACCGGCACGACCTTTGCTAACCACTCTGGATGCTTCTCAGTTCGGATAAACTTGGCAGCCAATAATTGTTCCACTTATGCCTTAATCTCTATCTTAAGTTGGGTATGAACTTCCTGGCCGCTTGTTTCACAGGAGTCAAGTTCGGTCCCCTATGGAGTAAGGGTGGTATAGGTTGTGTCAATACATCTGAGAGAAAGAGTACGGATGAGATCGCCAACCCAAAATCCTCCCAACGGCGGACGTCAGAGTGCCTAGAAAGTACGGGAAGAGGGAAAGGACCGCCCCCCCAAAAAAAGAAACTTCCTCCTTTAGCTACCCGTTCGAGTCGAAAGAGCAGACTTAATCGATAGGAGAGGTCGTCAGGCACAAGGGGGACCGGAACCTAAATGCTAAAAAAAAGGGGAATATAAGAGGGAACTGAGGACCCAGACCCGTATTTCCTTGAGGATAGGGGAGATACGATAGTGAAGTAGGAAGCCTGATGAAAACAGGTAAATGAAACCCTCAGAATTAGACCGTCCATACTAGGGCTAGCTCGACCTTAGATCGAAGTTCCATGCATCGTCCACAGAAAGAAGACTACCAACGATTCGGCATCCCACCACCTCATATAAATCCTTCTTAACATAAGCTAATTCTGCCGTCTGCAGGTCCTTAATCTTCACGCGAAAGCAACGCAACCTCCTCGCAAAGGAGGTCAGAGCAGAGGAGCTTCCCGGGTAGCAAGCTAGTTAGGAGAGAAGTCACACACACTGGCAGGGAGGAAACCTCGGCTCCTAGCGTTTCAGAGGGCTAAAGACAGAAGAGAGGAGACGCGCGGAAGGAGACTTTGACCTTAGGCACCCGTTGATCCAGAATGACCCGAACAGAGAGCTCCAAGTCAAAGGACAGAAACTGGGGGAACGCTTGGCATACAGGTGACGGACGATAGAAGATTGACGCTTGTCCACTTCAATCTGAACCCGGTTAGAGCAAGCACAAAGAGAAGGTGTAACGCGAGGAGAGCGACTCCTCGACATACGCAACTTCTGGAACAATGTAGGTTTCTCCATCTCAACAGCCACTGTAATTAGAGGTTACCACGGTACCGTACGTATACCGACGTCTAGGATGATCGACGTCGCCCTTCGTTCCTAACCCGGCAGCCCAAAGTCTAGAGCTCAGAGTCGGCACATGACCAAAGTACCTTCCCGTGTTCGAGGTCCAGAGGCTCACAGGCCACTTCTCCAAGGCACGTTTCCAGCTCAGCACGAGGTAAGAGTAGCACCGAGACTCTCAGTCTTATATACTTCGTTGCAACCCGTGATACTAGCCAACAGACTTAGGCAACGAGAGGAAGAGGACAGAGGCTCAAGAACCAGCGGATCGTACCAGGGCAAGGATAGGAAGGGAAGGGAGAAGGCAAGGCACTAGTGAACACCAAAGTAGGGCAAGCCGAAGGCGAAAGGCAGCGTCAGAAGTCAGGCAGCTAGAAAGCGAAGGAAGGAAAGTCAGGCTCGGAAGAGGTCTTTATCCCCTTAGTGGTCATACAAGGCAGGCAAGTCAGGCAAGGCAAGAAGAGAGATTTCTAACTTTCATAGCAGATCGTAAAGAAGCTTCAAAGCTGTGCCTGTTTAGTATATATAGGGGAGCAAGTGTAGGCGCTTGTTGGACTCGGCAGGGAGCCGCTACGCGCCTATCTATAAAGTCTGCTGTTTTGTTTTAGGTTGCGTGGACATTCGATAAAGAAAAGAAGAGGGGAGGAGTCAGATCCTGCTACTGGGAACAAATGCTGCGTCATATGCTCGTATACTGCTAGTACTGAGGCTTATGCCGGATATGGGTCGGAAATCCGAGAAAGAATGGAGTTCTGCATCCCTAATCTTCGGTGAACTAGGTTGCCTATGTCTCTATCACATACTAAGCTAGGTCTCGATCATTGACTGGTTCAACAACTGGCTAAGCTACTGGATCCGTAACTGGCTCTATTCAAGGTATGTTGTTTACGGATAACCCAGTTTATGTGACGACCTCAGCTTCTCTTCTCCTGCAGGTAGATATGCTACTCATCGCTTAAGGGCTCTGCTGCTGGGAGATGGCGGGTCTCGATCCAGAGGCCGGGGAGGGCTCTAACTTTGAATGGTCTACCCGGCCCTCGGGCCGCTCTGCTCTTCGGGCGGGATAGTCTTTTCCCCCACCCCGAAAAGGGAATTTTGATCCCTCGCTAGAGGAGTTGCTTTAGCAAGGAGTTGAAGCTCCCTTCGGTCCCCTCTATTTATCCCTATTCCCTCAGCGACTACGCCCTAATCAATAAGCGGGAGAGGAAGCGATGGCTATGGTTGTCTATAGGAAGTAGTGTGTCGGCTAGCACTCGGCTTGGACACCAGGTTTCTTGATCGAAAGCCTCATCCCTTATATCTTTAATGCACGGGGCCAATTGAAGCCCTTTTGGTATAATAGGGCAGGGTCCTTTCGATTGAGTGCAAGATGGTAGCGATCGTTTCTACCGCTTCACAGGCTCAGGCAAACAACGGCGCCAATCCAATAGTCAGGCACCAGGCTCACAAGAGTCGGGGACATCGCGAGGGAAGGACACAGCGGACACAAGAACCAGTCTTCTAGTATCATCACAGAGATAAAGGCCGATTCACCCCATTCCTGGGGAAGGGGTGAATCGGCATACCTACCCGACCAATCTATGCAGAGCTAGATGGCACGGGACCTACTTTTGAAGCATGGGTCGCTAAAATCGAGGTAGCATGTCTAGTGGACGAGGGCGAGGAAGAGATTGCATTCGATGTCCCTTCATGAATAAGTTCGCGAAGGTAGCCTTTTCTACCGAATACGAAATTTTAGTACCGGGGGAAGCAGAGGCTGCAACTATGGATACGGCAAGGAAGCTAGCTCGGGCTATGGTTTATCAGCGGAGGTTCGAGTGCCTCGTAGCTCGAAACTGAGTTTTAGGAAGCTACCCAGCCGTATACGTAAGGTGCAACAGAGATGGGGAGAAGTGCCCGGGAAAGGACGTAAACCGAGTGGGAGCAGCCAACCACTTTGCGAAACCATATGCCCATCTGAATGAGCCTACCCACTCTCAGATCGATGGGGGAATCGTCGCTAAACACGTTCTAAATACCAGAGATTTCACTAGGTATGGGTAGGACCGAAATCCTTCAAATCCGGACTCCGAATAACCTATGAGTGAGCCGAGCGATAACCATGAGCACCGAGCCGCCTGTCCTCCACCTTACTTACTAGCTTTTTCCATATACCGACGGGTCCGAAAACCATGGACTAAGCTTTGCTTATGACCACGCTTGTTGACCATGCATGTCTTTGATCCCCTCGACCAGACCTTGCCCGAGGTAACCGAAGTACGCGAGCTGAGCTGCCGGCTAGCCGTATCTCTCTCGGCCCGGCCAGGCATGGTAGGGAAGGAAGAATGAAATTCATTCGAATTCGATTCCAACCGGATAGGAAGGAATCAAACAAGCTAAGCAAACTAGCCATACCAAAGCTCTTTAACCAGTTCCTCAAGGACAGGAAAGATAGATTAGATTACAGCCCTATCAGTGCAACGGCCGCTTTCTTCCCACCTGGCCTCTTTAAGGCCCGGGCATAAGGACTCTACCTGGCATCCTTCCCCCTTCTTTGCCAAGAGTGACGGATTCAGTCTAGGCTGAGCTCAGTCTTCCCTGCAAGAAAAGCAAAAAGTGCAGAACTGGATGATCAAACTGATGCTTCTATGCCGGAGAAAAGAGAGAGAAGGCACGAAAGCCGGCCGAGAAGAGAGGGTTTAAAAAAGGTGGGCCACAAAAGGACTACTTTAGTCTATTCGTTCGCGCCCCTTGCGAAGCGGAAGAAAGACAAGAAAGAAAAAGTCAGTTGCAAGTCGAGAAAGAGAGAGAGAACTTCCTCAAAGGAGAAGTGATCCAATTTGCCCTCGTAAAGCCTAAGGTAAGGAAGACAGTTCACCAGGTAAAGCCTCCCATCAGCTAGTTCGGTCGTTAGGTCGAGAAGAAAGGGATTCCTTAAATCTCGATTACATAGTTACATACTCCCAATCCCATCTCTTCTTCTTTCTCTTATGCCAAATCGGCTCTTATGCTTATGGAATCGACTGCTAATCTTAGAGCTTGGCTAGTTACTTCATATTAGATACCTTGAATCTAGCTCTGTATTTGCTTAAGGCACTAGCTTTGCCAAACCCTGGTACATGTATGTGGGCTTTCTGCTTCGGCTTCTCATGTCGATCTTCCGTTCGGAAAATAGGACAGCGTCATCTTCGTTTATTTTACTATTCAACGTCCCCCAATCCCTAGTTGTACAGGTACAGCCCAGAAGCTTCCTCTTTCATAAATATGAAAGCGCTAAGCACCTCTTAACAGTCAAAAGTCCCAGTCCTTTGACGCTATTTGCCTTGTCCCATTCTTTTAATCAGGTATTTATTTTCCATGTCTGTCCGTGGGTTAACTATTCTATTGGATTAAGCGCTTCAACAGGAGAGTCATCCTCAAGTCCCAGATCTCCTTCGAGAAAAGAGCTAAAGAGCGTATTCTTTCTAAGCGCGGATTCCGTTAATTAACTGTGCCACCTTCCTTCTACTAGTTGATTTAACCGCATCAACCGCAAAGACAGTGACGGCGGGTGTGGGAAAAGAGCACTGACTTTTACACCGGCTAGGAGAACAATAAGGGCTGATTCAACTAGCACTGGTTACGTCCTTCTTTCAAACAGCGTCTGATTGAACACTTATCAAATCTTTCACAAAGCTAGCAGGAATAGGAATGAAAGAAGAACGCCTACCCTGTAGTAAAGGAATAACATTAGGGAATCAGTCTATTCGCTCGCAGTTTCCAGGTTGACTTGCATAGGGATAAGAGAAGAGGGATAGTTCGTATCCCCTTGATACCCTGACGGAGATCAGTATGATGCATATGTAGATGAACAATGGTGAAAAATCAATGAACTTTGATTGCTTTATTTTGATTTTTGGAAATCAATCTCACACGTGTTTCAGCTTAGTCTATATGAGAAAATCTCTCACATGTGCTACCTGAAATAGTAGAATGAAGGACTGATCCTCTTTACCTCCAACGCGTGTTTTTGAGTAGATGAACGATGTCAAACCATAGGCTTCCTTTCTTGCATTAAGATGGCATGTCCGATCATCAAGGTGCTTTTTCGTTCATGCAGAACTTGAGGGGCTTGCTTTTGAACCCTTCCTACAGTTTTGGAGGTGGACATCCTCCATCCGAGTGGACTATCTACGTCTACTCTTTAATGGACTAGGGAGTGACTCCTTCGGACTGTACTACCACATCGCTTTCCAAAAGGTCTGCCCGGTGTAGCGGAATGCTTCTCGCAATGATCTGGTGATCGGATAGGTTTTTTCATATTGGAACTGAGGATGAGTAGAACCTGTGCCCGTCTTCTTCTAGGTTGAGGCTTCCTCTTCCAGATTCTTCTTAAATGATCTTAAATGAAAGAATGTCGTATGTATGGGGGAACTTCAAGCTGATGACTCCACGAGTTCTCACTCTTTTTCTTCCTGTTATCTAGCTTCAGGATGGATGATGCCATGCTGACTTTTCGAGTTCTGGGTCAACCAGAAACGACCAATTCCGTGATCAGACTCTCTTGTCAAATAGATTTCCGATTCGAGACAACGGGCAATTAAGCAATAGCAGACGCTTGAGCAACAGAAAGTGGGTCAGCGACAGTAGATTAGAAGGAAGACCGGTGGCAGCAGACGATGGATGAGGTGATAGCGGATGATGAAATAATAGAAACCGAGTCCACGGCAGAAGTTGTACCGCCCGCGGCAGAGATTTCAGAAACTGTCAAAGAGTCATCGTTCCCGGCTGTCCTATGTTTGTTGTACTTTCTCTTTCTGCTGCTTACCACTCCGAAGTTAAGGATTGAGTTCCTCCGATTGATTGAGTCGATGGAGAAGTGAGCCGATCTCGCCTTTGTTGATCCGGTTGAAGAGAGTTATCACGATGTAGCAGGGCCTGTCTGCTCCAGTCTATGCCCTACCGTTTTCTTTGCTAAGCAGTACGCCTAGGATAAAAAAGACAGGTGGCATAGCGATCCCTACCAATACGACTGGACACTGCATCTCGTCCTCAACTCATTCCGACACTGTGAGATCCTATGGTCACGCCTTAGTCCGAAGGGCTATAGTGCTTTTGGGCATTATTAAGAAATGTGACTCTCCCCCTATTTCATTGTGTGCTTACTCCCCCTCTGCGCTATCAAATAAAATAGTATATTGCTTGCTCCGAGCCATCTTGTTAAGGAAGGGCGGCTAGGGTGGGAAATGAGAAGGAAGACTTTTAGTTGTTGAATGCGAGTCACTACATAGGTGGAATTTGATAAGCTCCTTTAGGCCCGGCTAGCCCGTAGAGTCTTAGGGGTTTCCCACTTTCCCTGACGCAAGGTCGGGGTCGTGACGAATAGGATAAATATACACCAAACCTTTGAAGGATGAGGTTCCAGTTCGCCATTCCTATTATTTATAGGCTTCCAGTCTCTTCAGAAGTCCGCTCTTCTATCTTCGCAGAATTCACCTGGGTCTCTTACTCACCTTCGCGTCTAGGGCAGGATGTCTTTTAAGATGATTCAATTGATCAATCGTCTTGTTATTCTCAATCAATTCTTCCAGGCTTCTCTTACGGGATTGAAAAAGGAGCTTTCACCCAAATGAGTTATAGCTCCTCCGAACCGTGTCATTCTCGAAGTATGTCACAACACTCTGTCGAAAACACGAGGCGAGAGTGGCGTCGAAGCATGAATTGACTTAGCGACGTGAACCTTGGGTGAGGTGCACTAGCGAGCGACTTCCTTCCTGCCGGACCGATCTCAACAGTAGCCGATCCTAGCCCAGGGAAAAGAGCGTCAGTCTCATTCCCTATCAGAAGCCGTGAGCCAAGCGACCTTCAGACAAAAAGCAAGGAACTTTTTAAGTGTTGAGACTCAAAGTAAGGAAGGACTCGAGGTTGTGACTAGATTCCTCCTTTTTTAGAATGAAAAAAGGAAGAAAACATCTAGGGAATTCACTGGGTGCCATCAAGCTAGTGGAGAGAAGGGACTCTCCTAAGAAAGGCCCGAGCAGAACGTCTTTACTTATCACATCAAAATGCAATAAGTCAGCAAGCAGTAATAAGGCAAGACCAATAGAGAAAGACCACCACGGATAAAGCGACAACACTAGCAAGTGACTCACCAACTCGGAAGTCAGAAACTAGAAAGACTGGAAGGGATAGGTATGCCAACCAACCCGCACAGTCGGTTAAGGCAAGGCTGCTAGGAGAGAGCAAGGGGATTTAGACGACTTAGCTACAAGTCCAAAAGCAGCAGGAAGGCAAGCAGCAAGGCAAGAAGGCAGGTATGTTTACGACTAGTCCGAGAGCTAGCAAGGCAGGAAAGATGGAGTTATCTATTTAACTGAACTGCATCTCGTGCTAACAGCTATGAATGCTAACCCAATCAAGCAATCCCAGCAAGGTTGTAGAGGGAAAGGAAGTTAGTTATTACAGCTAGAAGGGCAATCAACTGGCTGAAAGGTATAGGCTGGCTGAGGAGCTTAATCCCATATATTAATGCTACGATTCACTCTGTTATAAGGAGTGGAAGAGTAGAATGCATTAAAGCAGATAGTCTTAGTCCTATTCCCCTATTCCTATCCATAAATAAAAAAGAAAAGAGTTCCCAAAGACAATCGAATCAGATCGATAGCAGATCGAGGAATAGAAGGGAGGAGCTGCTACTTACTTAGCAAAACTTCCTTTAAAAGGCCAAAAAAAGGGCTAAATCTTCTCCTTCATCCGCATTAAGCGCATCTACAATTAGGACAGCTATAAGGGGCAATCAAGGTCCTCAAGGCTCTTAATCTCAACTCAAACGGCAGGAACTTCCTCCATCAACCAGAAATTACACGTTCCGAACTACCTCTGCTAGAATATAGGCAAGCTGTAAAGGAAGTTACATTAGGGCAACAACTCCTGACTCGAGGGTGAGAACGAGAATCGATTCGATTGAATCACAAAGATCTATTCACTTATTTATATTTATATAGAAGCGGAATCGGAAAAGGAGCGGAGGGTGAAAGAGCTAGGATAGCAATCGGTCAGGGAATTTCATTTACTTTAATGAATAGGAGAGTATAGAGACTCAAGAAAGAGAAAGAGGTCTTCTATTAGGGAAGTTCAGAGTGAATGCTTCTTTATATACTAATCTAGTATAGTCAATAGAATAAGAAGTAGGAATTCTTGCTGATTAGGCCTCCCGAGCCTTCTTTGCTTACTTTTTCATCTTTGGAATTGAATCTTCTCTGAGTTCATTCGTTCGTAGAGCTATTTACTCGATTGCAGACATTTCTGGAACACCTCTAACAGAGAGAAGGCAAGGTGCCCAGGTAAAGGCTAAGCTTAGTCGGATGGAGAGAGTGGCTCGTCCATCTTTTCGTCTTTTAGACAAGTCTAGTAGGGAGGGAATCTTTCCTTACTTCTTCTCCTAGTGAGTTAAGCGCGTAAACAGCAACTTAAACAGCCTTTCCGTGCCGGTCAGCTAGTTCTGTAACAGAGGGGCCTAGCGTCTTGCCTAGCTTCATGCTTTGTTGCAATGCTGCGATCGAATTGTCCTCCTTTTGGAGAATTCGACTGAGTCTTGCCATCCCAAATTCAGATTCTTCCCACTCCGAACTTATCCATATAGAGTCCCGTAGGAACCAGGGGACTAGCGGCCCGTCGCAACTCCGTGAGTGAAAGCCCCTCCCTCACTTCCCGATTTTGCAATACAGCGAAGCGTGGTTGGCAGCCGGGACCTTTCCTTACATTTTCGGCTCGCGTTCAAGTTTCCGCTTGATAGCTATATATTTCCTTTCTGAACTGGGTTTTTTAACTTCACATATAGCTCATCAGCTTGTGACTTCGCACTCTCCGTTTCGAGATTGGGAATCGACAGAACTGCCCTTTCTTAATTAGAAAGGTTATTTAGGTAGCTTAGCTGGTTAGATTTACTGAAGGCCATTCAATCGCTGAACGTTCCTATCTAAGAGTTTCCACTTAAAGGCACCTACTGGTGAACCGGCCGGTCGAATCCACACCTTGCTTCCGCTTTTGCTTTGAGCGCTCACCTTTTGAAGCTTGCTGGTAATTTGGCTGCTGTTGCTGAGGCGGAGGCTGAACTGCTAAGCAAAGGGCTGCTGCTACTGCTGACGTGGCGGGGCACTTTTGTGAGGGGAGCTGGAGCAATGGCGTCTACTTCATTTCTGGCCGAAGTCAGGTTGCGCTTCTTGTTTGAATTGGAGCCAGATCGCGGATTATCAGACAGCGTGATAGTTGGAAATGGGTTAGCCAAAAGTGGAGCTGTGGCCGGGAATCTACCCAAAGTCAGACTTTCATAAAATACTCCATTCGATTGCCCGTTATTATTAATGATTCAAAATCCCAAGACTCCCATACCCTAGAAGGATGTGACTTGCCAGGGGGTTGCGGTCTTTAGAACCATCTCCGTCTGATCACTTTCTAGGACTGGAGGCACCACTTTCACTTTAGCTGCTAGGGCCCTGAACCTTCCCACGTATGTTGCAAATAATTCATTGGGTAACTAAGACATAACCTCCAATTCATGACGAGTGGGCGCGACATCGATGTTGTAGCAGAACTGCTTGATGAACTTGTCGGCCAACTCCGCGAATGTTGGAATTGATTCGGCCGGGAGGTTGGTAAGCCAGTCTAATGCTGCCCCTTAAAGGCTTCATTGGAATAAGCGGATAAGGTTGGCATGGCATCGTCGCCTGCGAATTCCGTGAAGGAAAAACGACTGCAGGTGAGCGGTTGCCTGAACCATTGTCACGATGGAATGTTGAAGTCTTGCTGTAGACGACTATGCCATCCAGGTACACCACTACGAACCGAGACAAAAAAGGTGAGCGCAACGCGCGATACGCAAGAAAAGGCCTGACTCGAGGGGCTTAACGCGTAACGGCTTTGGCGCCAGTCGCGAAGGCATGCGAAGAAAGCCCCTTACTAGTACTAGTAAAGGGGTTTTCTCGCCCTCCGCTTGCTGGGGGACAAGGCAGGGCGCCTTCACTTGCTCCGGAGTTTGCTGGGTCTTGGACCGGAGTTTGCTAGGTTGGAGGAGAAGGGTCCATCGTACTCTCTTTCTGACCTGCCCTTTGCTCACTGTTTGGCGGTAGACTCTTTGTTGGCTTGGCTGAAGTTTCACCAACACCAAGTCCCCAGAAGTTTCTTGGCCGTCTCTTCTCATCGGCCCACTTCTTCATCCGCTTTGCTGCTTTATCCATGAAGACCTTTGTAATATCGACCTTCTCTTGCCACTCCTTAGCAAATCGGTATGCCGAAGGACTTTTCCTAATATACCAAAATTTGTATGAAGAGTCAACCGTTGCTGGCCAGTGGCTAGCTCAAACGGGCTATGATTCGATGCATAACTCTTTTTCAAGTTATAGCAAAACTGGGTCACATCTAGCAGTTGCACCCGGTTAGCACTCACTAAGTTCCTTAGGTACTCCTAAACGCATTCACTCGCTCTGGGGTGCAGACTTGTTGATAAGTTCCACTTGGATCCCCAGATCCAATAACGGCTTAAAGACTTCAGTCCAAAAAATCTGAGAGTTCAACAACGACTGAACCTAATAGGCTTGGGGCTCCGCTCACTCAGCCAGCGCTGGTGGTTTCGACTCTATCAGTCAGTTGCTATTGCTTGGAACGACTGCCCAACAAACAAATAGATCTTCCATTGGTTTAGTCGGAATGGAAAGGGATAACACGGGAATGGACCCGTCGGGGCCTCCTCTACTTTTCTTCCGAATTCGCATTTGATCCGTTTTCCCTTTTTCAAGTGTCTAGCTAGCCACTACCTATCCTAGCAGGCTTTTCGGGGGTTAGCATAACGAAGTAGCCTCCAACATCGGCAAGCAGTAAAAAAGACTCTATTCACATGGCGAATTCCCTCATGGAAGCGCAGGGAAGGAGAAGAGAAGGCCCCTTCTGGCTGTGACAGATTAGTAGGAGAGTCAAATCATTCTGATTTCAATGTAGGGAATTGAATTTGATTCATTGAGATGGATAAGTCGACCAAGGGGATCGGTTGCAGCGGGCGGATATTCATGCTTCTCGGTTCTTGCAGCTGATTCTATCGAAAATAGGTTGCACCTCTCTCATAAAGGATTGACTGAAAGTACATTCTTTCTTTCTTTCGGTTCAGACTGATGGAATATTTCTTTCATTTCTGACCTGCCCGGAAATCGCTTCATCTAGAACCCAGAAATCCATTTTGATACCATTCTCTCGGAAAAAGATATTGGGCCAGAAAGAAAAGAAAAAAAGCATAAGCTACCTCGTTCGTGCTCCCGTCTTTCCCGCTGCCATCTTCGGTGGATGCCCCTATCTCTTAAAGCTTCTATGCGACCCATGTAGCTATTTTTTAGTGCCTTTGCTTTGCTTCCCGCGGCTTATTCTACTATTGCTCTTCAGCCATCCCTGCTATTGCTTATGGGACTGAATCAATAGAAAAAACTACTAGGTCAAGTGCTTATACCCCTGCAGCTGGGGGAACCGGGTATTCCATGGGCTATGAATAATTAGATTTACCCCATTACGGAACTTAAAGAGGTCCCTTGACGACTCAAGCGGGTAGCTCTGTCATTGGCTCCCGAATGGGAACTGGATCCGTCCAAAGAGAAACGGATTCTCAATCTCAATCTGTATTTATTCTA
Organism: Piper betle; assembly: GCA_033002965.1. NCBI lineage: Eukaryota > Viridiplantae > Streptophyta > Magnoliopsida > Piperales > Piperaceae > Piper > Piper betle. The sequence continues at coordinate 33,708 of JAURVB010002761.1, read as the reverse complement.
AGTGGTTCTGTATCCGTATATGGGCGATATAGTGTTTTTACCTTTGACTAGGTTCTTAATGCATCAATGGAGTCAACTTAATCTTCAGTTTTCAAAAGTGGGTCGGCCTGGACGTATATATACTATACTGCAGTTCCCACCTCCGTCTGTATTGCGTGTTTGCTCCAATCCGGGTCAACGAAGTAAACAGCCTTTCCTGCCGCCGAAGGAAGCTGTGCCTTTGCCACTGGTGCTACTTCAATGGATTATGGGTAAATGTTTACTATTGTCTCTCAAATAGGAAGGATGGGATTCCGGGATTATCAAGTTTTAACAGGATCCGCCTTTGCTTGTGTCTCCACCTGTGCCTATGCCTATGCCAGTGATGGCTTTCGAAATGATCGGTCTACCGCGTAGGGATCCGTATCAGGTCGGGATGCCGCTGTTAGTGTGGTACCTCTAGGGCTGGCTGCTCTCGACCCGATAGGTAAACGAATGCTCTTCGAATTGGTACCTAAACCCTAGTAAGTTCCTGCCACCTATGCAGCTTCCCCTGCTGGTAGGTGATCAACGGAGACTAGTGCTTTTGCTGCTGTCTCTGCCACAGCAGCCTCTGCTGGTTCGTTCGGATGCTCCAACGTGTGCTTCTCCCGGCGTATACAAGATCAATTCAAATTGAAAAAGACTGAAAAAAATGGAATGGAAATTGCCCCATGCCAACATTTCATTCAATGTTTGGCCGTCCAGCGAATACTCGTTCTGTTGTCATACGGAATCGGAAGCCCTTCTCTATCTAATAGGGCTGATCCGTCGGAAAGAAGACAGAACGAACTGGATCGGAGAAAGCAAATAGAAATCGTCTTATTATGCACTAACTTGATGGAATGCATATATGACATGACATTTCTGGGTTGTAACGGAAGAAGTTGAAAACTCTGATTCGCAAAGAATTCTATCCCATTTGGTTTGAGGAGGACTAGTGGATTCGATGGCAGTGCGCCAGGGAAAGAGCCAAGCTGTACAAGAATACACCACTGGGTTCCACAAGCAAGCTCTTTTTCTGGGGATCCCCATTGAGGAGCATCAAACCCTAATGAAAGATCTCGGGGGTTTACATACATGAGTACATCCAGAGGGAGTTCAAGTTGTTCAGGGAAAAAACACCAGCCCTTGAAGGAAAGAATAGATCTTCACGGAAGAGGAAATAGCTTCATCCGTTCCTACTATTGACTCCTATGATCAGGCCCCCGGCCGAGATAGATGAGTTGGAAGAATCTGCCTAAGCCAACACCGGGATCTTTTTGTTGAAAGAAGGGGAATCGGTTACTGTGCATTCGACCTCAGTGAAAGGGATAGCTCGAGTCTTCGAATCCATCAGGTAGAAGTTTCGCACCTCTATACTTCTCCGACTGCCTTATTGGTTGACCTGGACTCAAAATTTCTTTGATCAGAGGAAGACGACTAATCTGAATCAATCTTCACTCTACCTGCGCCATCTATCTCTGTATTGGATCTCCCAGCCAATGCCAGACATTACGGATCCGGATCGAGAGAGAGTCGATCAGTAATCCAAAAAGGGATTTCAATGGTTGATCAGTTCAGTGCGATTCCTACCATCCATGTTGAGATCTCTCTCTCCGAAACTTAAAAGCAAAAGCCGTTGACATATCCAAAAATCCTTCTAGCTGTCTTAAGGTGGGTCTCTTGTGAAGACTGCATAAAATTGTCTACAAGTCCAACTGCAAAGGCAATTTCTGGTCCAGTGTGTGCGAGAAAGAAAAAACGAAAAAAACTTGAGTATAAAGTTGCATAAACCTCATGCGTGCCTGAATTCTTTGTCCATTTTTTTCCAGGGTCAGTGGCCGCTTTGGCATCCTTCATGCCAAATCCGTCTAAGAGTTGTCTAGCATACAACTCTCTTGACTAAGGAAAATTCTATCCCTATCTTGCTTTCTCTGGCAATAGAATAATTTTAGAGACCTAACACCGTAATATTCAACTTCTTAGAAAGCGGCTGCTTGGTCTCTTTGATCAACAAGTCATTATTGCCCCATCAAGATCGAATCATCCACATACGAGACAAGAAAAGGAATGTGCTTTCCCGTCTTCTTAACGGAGAAACCAGCCTCCTTGGCAAACGGAACCCAAGGTGATGGAGTAGGGGAGGGCTAAGGGAAGACCGGTTGGTGAAAGTAGGCACGGCGTCAAGAAGAAAGGGAGTATAGGCGACAACGGGGAAATCAGAGAAGAGGAAGAGATAATGAAAGAAGAAGGCAAGAAAGAAATCAAAGGAGACACAGGGGACAAGGAGGTGGTGGAGATAAGCCCAAAGGAATTTATCGTAACATCCATCATCAGCGACAGGACTCCCGAGGGAGGGGACAAAAGACGATACCTAACGAGATTGCTTCCCGTTCAACAAACAAGAAGCCCCCTGCCGAGGTCTCGGTCTACGGAGACAATTGTTCGCGTTTAAGTCAATATGTGAAGACAGAACTAAAAAGACGATTTAAAGCTCCCAATCATGTACAAAAGATGATTTCCAACGGGGATTACTCGAAAGAAATTCGCTTGACCCAGATGATGAGTGATTCACAATGTTGAGCGCCAGATACAAGAATCATTTTGACGAGCTCAATATTTTGATTTTTGACGATTAAACAAGATCCGCATTTTTTCCCATCATTGACCTCCTCCTGACTACATAAGGGGGAAGATGATGACGGTAAACCATTATTTTTGCAATAAATATAGGGTTTGGGAGTCTGACATGGTGCTCAATGGGGACATAACACAAGCGACATCGGAAAAAACCCTCAGATTTGATCTTGATATTTGAAACACTTGGATGCTCTTTCAGACCTGGGCTTTCTCACAGACCACCTCCTGTCTTGCTTGGTTGATACACATAAGAGAATAGAAGGAATATAGGTGAAAGCAAATGGATATGACTCATCATCGGTTGAAAGACCATCTCGATAAACAAGAAGGAAGCATAAGGGAAGTCCGAGACAAGAAAGATATAATAGAATATAGGTCGAAACACTTGAGAAAACAAAGGACGATATTAAGAAAAAGCTAAAAAAGATAGAGAGTCATTTATAAATGCGGATGGAGGACTTAACAGGCTGTGAGAAGGAAGTAGAAGCGTTCGAGGCAGAGCATCCTCATGCAGCCGCTCTCCGAACCGAAGAAGCACATGCTAGGCAGTCATAAGAAGATTTTCAGAGACACATCAAAGAATTCCACCCGATCCCAGAAAAGATGTAACCTCGGAAGTTGGCCAATAGTTTCAAATCGAATGTCGATTCCTTTGCTCATCTCATTTCCTGTCTTTTTTTCTATCTTTTTGCACGTTTCAAACCACTGCGCCTTTGTATAATGAGCCCCCGTGGAAAAAAAGCGCCGAGGACGAACTCATACCATAAAATATCTTATAGGAAAATAAGAAATGATCGATGTAACAAATCACTGCTCCTCTGAAAAATGCTTGAATCCCGATGGTCAAGACCATATCATTACGAAAAGATAGGACTTTTCTCGTATGATTACTTCATTAAATGCACCTCTCATTCGTTGTCAGACACACTGATCGAGAAAAGATAGCCATCATATCATAGTAATGATATCATGGTTGGCACGAGTCTTCCTCACTAGAAAAGGCCTTGGGTCGAATATCGGTCATACCACCCACAGTTTCCCCCTTCACAATAGAATTTGAACGTCGATCATAATGGAAAGCCTCTTTCCCCGGGTCAGTGACGAAAGTTACCAGAGCAGTACTTCTCCCGCCGGGCTGCCTAGCTGAAACATCTCAGTAACTACCGGCAGATCAAGTGGAAGGCCAGAAGAGTAGGTATGGCCGTGGATGATGGTCAAGTGCTACGGATAAACCAGAACGATCTGGTTGATCTGGTCTTCGACATACTGTTGCTCCGTATGAAGATTTTTGAGGTGTTGGACGAGATGCGCAGTGCAAGTCGAGCGAGGTAGAGCATCATTCATAGGCGAGCAGGCGAGTTGTCCCATGTCTAGTCGAGTATGCGAGTGGGATAGGCGAAGTAACATGTCTAGGCGAGCGGGATAGTAGAGTGGATGGATGGCAGCACGGCGAAGGAGGCTAGCGAGGGAGAGGAACAGGCTAACATCTATATATATAGTAGGGCCGTTAGTGCCTTGGCTTGCTTGGCTGGCATGCCAGTCAGGTTGGTTTTCTTCCTAGCTGGCAAGCCCCTTCTTATAGTTGCTTGCTTGTCTTTTTATCGCTTCGCTTACGAGGAACTAGCTCGTTGCGGTAACATCGTTCAGTTAATAGGTTTGTTATTCGATGAGTTATCTTTTCGGTACCCGAGTACAGAGTTCCTCACTACAGCTTTTAAGCCTTTCAAGTGGAGCCTGAGGAACTTGACGTAACTGGATCTGAGACTCTCGTTCTGCGCGTGAGCACTCTACTTGCTGAGAATCTCATCTTGTTTTTCTTCTAATTTCGTATTTAAAAGTCATGTGGTGACTTCCTTTGTTTGGCTTGAGTCCAATCTCATCTGTCAGGAGATGGAGTCGTCTTGCTTAGTAAGGAGTTGTTATATCAGGTGCGCTTCGGGAATTATATCTAATGCGCCTCACGACGTAAGGAGACTAAATCGATAAGGAACTCGATCTAATGCGCCTTGCGACTACCGGAGCAAAGTACAAAGTAAATGAGTTGCAGTTTTATTTTCAACAAAACTATATCAGAGCCCTGCGACGTCAGGAGCAGATGAAAGGATGAATGGCTGTTCTGTTCAGATATAAAATATTAGCTTTCGAGGAAGTTCTTCGCTGACGCTTGCCTCTGGCTGAATTCACTTAGGTCACGCCTTGGTTGCTGTCTAGCCTCCTGTGTTGGTGTCCAAAACGTGCATGTGTTGTAGGCTGCCTGACCGTCTGGGGACCTACTTCTGGTGAAGCTGACTGGATTGATGCCCGGGCCTTTCGTGGATAAAAAGACTTTCATGTTGCGACTGAGGTGCTTGGCCTTAAGTGTAGTTGCTGATGGACTGGTGTGTAATATGGTAGGTGGCTGTGCTGTCGTATTTAAGTCGTACATGGATGACTTAAATACATTGGCGTGGACTGAGGTGACCTGTGGATCACCTGGATCTTTTTGATCTAATAGATGCATAAAGTAGCTCTTGCAATGAGTCTCGCTTAGTCAGGAGCGCAAACAAAAGAGGGCGGCATGCTGGTCGTGTGGTGACTCGTTGTAGCTCTGGTGCTCGGGTTCCCAACCCAAGGGTGGTAACACGCCTCCGTAGCGCTCCTGGGTTAGTGGCAAAGAGACATTGACTACGGGGATTTTATGAGAGGATCTACTAAAAGGATCCACCAGCCGACGCTCATGGGTCTGCTATATGGCAATTGGGTCAGACAGAATAGAGGAGGTTTACTAACCCAGGAGCACAGTCCATAGAAGAATGGCCTTAGTTTGGTTGTGCCCAGTACTGAGTGCCCAACCGCGACTAAGGATAAGGAGGATCGCCCTTCGACGCTTCTTTCGTTGTATACCCCCTCCATTTCGGAGGTGGAAGAAAGTGTTCTCATTAGATTATGGGCCCAGAAAGCTCAAAAGGTGGGGGATAAGCAAGCCGAACCTCTTTTCGACCTGGACACATAAAGAATTCTCGGCGTCGAGAGAGATTTGAGATTCCGTAAGTAACTCAGTGCACAGAAGGACTTGGTTTGGAAGAAGAAAATGAAAGACGAACAACCGCGCTGGTCGTAAGAGATCGACTTGAATGCTAGTTCTTGCTCCAGCATTCAAGTTCCATTTCAGGGAAGGACAACGTACCATGATACTTTCTGTTTCGTCGAGCCCCGCTTTGGTCTCTGGTTTGATGGTTGTACGTGCTAAAAATCCAGTACATTCCGTTTCGTTTCCCATCCTTGTCTTTTGCGATACCTCAGGTTTACTTCTTTTGTTAGGTCTCGACTTCTCCGCTATGATCTCCCCAGTAGTTCATATAGGAGCTATTGCCGTTTCATTCCTATTCGTGGTTATGATGTTCAATATTCAAATAGCGGAGACTCACGAAGAAGTATTGCGCTATTTGCCAGTTAGTGGTATTATTGGACTGATCTTTTGGTGGGAAATGTTCTTCATTTTTGATAATGAAACCATTCCATTACTACCAACCCACAGAAAGACGACCTCTCTGAGATATACAGTTTATGCTGGAAAGGTACGAAGTTGGACAAATTTGGAAACATTGGGAAATTTACTCTATACCTACTATTCCGTCCGGTTTTTGGTTCCTAGTCTGATTTTATTAGTAGCAATGATTGGGGCTATAGTACTTACTATGCATAGGACTAGTAAGGTGAAAAGACAGGATGTATTCCGACGAAATGCTATTGATTCTAGGAGGACTATAATGAGGAGGACGACAGACCAATCACGATCTACTAGACAGGAAAGTTGCTTGGGTGGTTCGAATCCACGTCGTGACAGAGTAACTGGAACTCGGGATAAAGGCGTTGACACATGACTGCATTTCAATGCTTCAACAGTTTCAGTACGTGGAAGAACCGGCAAGCGAACTGGCATGCTTGATTCAAAAATCATACCATTCCTGCCGGACTGATCCCAACCACTTTAGGAGTAGCCGATCCTCGCCTAGGGAAAAGAGCTAGAGACAAATATATATATTTGTCTCGGATCGGATAATTCGAATATTGCTGGCATGGAATGCCACCCAACACCGGTATGAAGGACAGAGCAGCTTCAATCCTACTTATAACTTCTCGTGTTATTAGGAACCGGATATCGAGAGGGAAGAGCTGCCCCTCGCCGCCATCGGATCGGATCATCATACGTTGTTGTTGGAGCAGCCAAGGGATATCTATAGTGTAGAGCTGGCTTACCAGCCGGGACTGAGAGTTGACATCAAGAATGAGTGAAGAGATGAGCTATACCTGCTATTGGATAATAAACCACTTCTACCTCTGTTGCCATCATTCGCTCATCCAGTGAGGAGAGATCTGAATCCGGACAAAGAAAAGTCCCCCACCCAATATCTAGAGTAGTTGTTGGACCAGAATGAATCATAATTTCTAGAATGACGAGCTCACCTTCCCTGCCTCGCATTGGACCGATGAGGAGTAGATCGACCCGTCCCATCAAGGAGAAAGACTAGCTGACCCACCCTACCCTATGTAAGGAATAGACCCGAGCGGCCCTGCCTGTCTCGTAGCTTCATTCCTTCGCCAGCCGCATCCGGGTACGGGCATAGACCCTGAAAGAAGAAACTGAATAACTCAGGAGCGCTTCGATAAGCATCGAAAAACCTCTCCTCGCAGAATTAAGCCATAAACGCCCGGCACCCGGACATCGGAGAGAGTCACTGTTGTCGGCTCATCCGGAGTCCTTCTATAAAAAGATTTAGATACTAATCCCCGCCAAGAATAACAGCACTTCAACCCAAGGGAATCAATCTGCAGCCGTTGATCTAAGGGGCTGAATAACAGCCGTCCGTTGGAGATGAGCACGCGAAGGCAAGAATTCCTGTAGCTAAAACTGGATCGTCCTGGCGCGGGGCTCCTCCTTGTTTGCATACCGAAGATGGAAAGGAAGGCTGGCTCAGGCCCACTCGCAGGAGAAGATAACTTCAAAATGGGATCACAAAATGGGGAGAAAAAGCTCTCTTCTTGTCCTTTTCCTTTGGTACAATTTAGGACTGACGTTTATACAGTTTGTGAAATGTACTCCCTCCATTTATGGCGAATTACCAGAGAAGGAAAGGGCGCTGCTAAAGTTCCCAAGAGAGCCTCTTTTATTTTTGGCAAGAGGCAGCTGCGCCGGTCGGCCACCCTTCCCTGCATTGGCACGTGTAGAGAAAGAAGACAATTATCCTTCTCTCTCCCTAACTGCTATATAAGTTCATCTCCGCAAGAGAGAAAGGGACCCAGGGGCGCGGTCATTATACCAATCTCTATCTTCAGCTCTCAAGCCTTCCAAGCCTTCGGATATTAGCCTTGCCTTGCAGTCTGGTGCTCCCATTTCGGGACCTCTCGACCGCTCACCGACGCCTCCAAATTGCTGAGCAGCCCTGCAGTTGGTTCCTTCTTGCGACGCTAGCAGCTTCATAGCTTTTGCTCGCACCGGCTCAGAGGCCCTGCCTCCAAATGTGCTCTTTAGGTTTTTCCTTTTTCCAGTTTTGTTTCGTTCGAGTCTCGAGCTCAGCTAGTTGTGGGGCTTTCTAAAAAAGAAGAAAATCGCTTTAGTTGATCAACGTAGCCCTTCTCTTTGCAGATGGGCAAATTGTTCAGCAAGCGTTATGTTTCGATACCACGTAAGGATTAATTGGATAGAAAGTCAGTTGAAAGTCGTTTTCTTTCCGGTGTTCAGTCTACCGTACAGTATCAAAAATCATGCATTGGATGGATGCCCGGGCATTGAGAAGGAAGGAAGAGGGCCGGCTTTCTTCGCATGCTGGGAGTTGGTTTCATATTCTCGTATAAGACACCTGGCGTGCTCTGAGTTTCACTTGGCTTGGATTTCTAAAGAAAGATGTATGGTCTTCTCGTCACTCTTCGGAGCTAGGCAAAAGCAAGAGGGCGATCGACCTACCTGATGTCAAAAAGACCAACGAGGATGAAGGAGGAGCGAATCGAATTGAGCTTAGTAGGAGGAGCGAATCGAATTCGGACGGAGCGAAGAAATTCTGAGTTCATGCCACGACGATCTATATGGAAGGGCTGCTTTTTGGATGCTTTCCTGTTGAGAATGAAGAAGAAAAGAGATCTTCTTTTTAGCAGGAAAATTTGGTCACGTAGATCTTCTATTTCGCCGGAATTCGTTAATTGCTCCGTACGAATTTACAATGGAAAAACTCCTGTTCGTTGTAAGATCACTGAAGGAAAGGTTGGTCATAAATTTGGAGAGTTTGCTTCTACACGGAAACGAAGACCTTCGAGAACGAATATGAGACCAGGAAGAAAGGGGAAAAAGTAAAGTCTAAGCGCAATATGGCACGAAAAGGAAATCCAATTTCGGCTATATGGAAGGGCTGCTTTTTGGATGCTTTCCTGTTGAGAATGAAGAAGAAAAGAGATCTTCTTTTTAGCAGGAAAATTTGGTCACATCCTCCTGCCAGAATTTATTGATCGCTTTGTACAAATTATAAAAGGAAAAGCCAGATAACTGAAGGACTTTTTCAACCATTTTGAAAGTTTGCTTTTACACTTAAACGATCTCGAGAACGAATATTGGACCGGGAAAAGAAAGGGGATCAAATCAAGTCTAAGCGCAATATGGCACGAAAAGGAAATCCAATTTCGGTAAGACTTGATCTGAATCGTAGTTCAGATTCAAGTTGGTTTAGTGATTATTATTATGGTAAATTAGTGTATCAAGATGTCAATCTGAGATCTTATTTCGGTTCGATACATCCACCTACGAGACTAACCTTTGGCTTTCGTCTCGGTAGGTGTATTATTCTACATTTTCCCAAAAGGACATTCATTCATTTCTTTCTTCCCCGTCGACCACGACGACTGAAACGACGCGACAAATCAAGACCCGGAAAGAAGAAGGGCCGGTGGTGGACATTTGGGAAAGTCGGGCCGATCGGGTGTCTTCATTCAAGCGACGGTACAGAGGAAGAACGAAACGAAGTGAGAGGCCGGGGGGCAGGGAAAAGAGTCGAGTCGATCAGGCTCGACGACCGAGAGAAGCAAAACGAAATCCGGATTTGGCCGAAAAAGAAGCAACGCTATGGATACCATGACCGATCACCATCGAGAAATAAGAATCTTTCTAAATCACTTCGGGTCAACGGGGCCTTCAAGCATCCGAAATACGCCGGGGTTGTGAATGACATAGCGTTCCTGATAGAAAATGACGACTCCTCCATAAAAACGAAGTTATTCAAGTTCTTTTTCCCAAAGAAATCCCGCTCCGACGGCCCGACGAGTCATCTACTTAAAAGGACCCTCCCCGCTGTGCGCCCTTCCTTGAATTATTCGGTCATGCAATACTTATTGAATACAAAGAACAAAATGCATTTCGACCCCGTCGTAGTTCTCAATCATTTCGTGGCACCAGGCGTGGCTGAACCATCTACTATGGGGGAGCGAATGAACAGGGAGGAAGCTTAGATAAGAGAATACGCTCTCGCATCGGTTTTTTTGTAGAAAGCTTGACCAGCGAGAAAAAGTGTTTGGCCGAAGCAAAAAAGAGGTTGACCCACTTCATTCGCTTGGCGAATGATCTTCGCTTCGCGGGAACAACAAAAACAACCATCTCGCTCTTTCCTTTCTTCGGTGCTACCTTTTTCTTTCCAAGGGATGGGGTTAGGGTGTATAAAAACCTCTTCTTTTTGAGGATGCCCGGGAACGATTCCTAGGTAAATTAAGGATCAAATGTTGGAACCTCATGGGTAAGGAGAAGGTAATGGAATTGATAGATAAATTCATAGACCTAGGGGGGATAGGAGAATTTTTAAAGGGCATAGAGATGATGATAGAGATCATACTGAAAAACAGAAGCATTCCGTACAACTCTTATTTGAACGAAGTGCAAAAAATTCGATCTTTGTTGTCTAATAGAACAAACACTAATACCTTAATTGAGTCGGTCAAGATCAAATCTGTTTATCAAAGTGCTTCTCCGATTGCTCAAGACATCTCTTTTCAACCGAGGAACAAAAGAAGATCATTTCGCTCCATTTTGAGTCAAATTTGGAAGGAGATTCCATTAGTAATGCAAAAAGGGGTGGAGGGGATCCGTATTTGTTGTTCAGGTCGATTAAAAGGTGCAGAAATAGCTAGAACTGCATGCGGAAAGTATGGAAAAACATCTCGTAATGTATTTAACAAGAAAATAGATTATGCTCCTGCTGAAGTATCTACTCGTTACGGAATCTTAGGTGTCAAAGTGCGGATCTCATATTGTCAAAAAAATAAGGGACGTGCTATATCCGAAACGTACGAAATTTAGTAAATATCGTAAAGGCAGATGTAGTAGGGGTCGCGAACCGGACGGTACACTACTTGGTTTTGGAAGATATGGCACCAAAAGTTGTAGAGCTGGTCGTCTTTCATATCGAGCCATTGAAGCAGCGCGTCGGGCTACAATCGGACAATTCCATCGTGCTATGAGCGGACAATCCCGAAGAAATGGTAAGATATGGGTAAGAGTTCTCGCGGATCTCCCTATTACCGGGAAACCTACAGAAGTTAGAATGGGAAGAGGAAAAGGAAATCCTACGGGTTGGATTGCTCGTGTGTCCACGGGACAAATCCCATTTGAAATGGATGGTGTGAGTTTGTCAAATGCTCGACAAGCCGCTACATTAGCGGCGCATAAACCATGTTCGTCAACCAAGTTTGTTCAGTGGTCGTAACGTCATATTGGTTAGTGGGGAAAAACCGGGCCGGGACTCAAAAGAATTAGGCGAAGTGTTTGTTGTCTTTGTTCCTGAACGACGGAAGTGGAAAGACACTAAGGGAGAGGGATATACTCCTTTATTTTTTGAATCGCCAAAATTGTACGACGAACCTTCTTGTTCCAGGCGTACTACCTCGAGACCATAGGTTTTCATTACTAGTTTTTATTTGAAAGAGAAGAGCTAAGATTCAGGAAAGGATGACCTTAGGGTATTTTCACATTTCTTTTTTGAAGTAGTTTTTTTCCCCGGCCTCGTCGTAATTGCTTTCCTTTAGCCGCCCAGCAGAACAAGCGCCCCTTCGGATCATAAGTCAAATTGGAAATGATTAGGAAAATAAGTGGTTATAGGAGCAACGCGCAGACGAAAAGTTGTGTTCTCCACGGATGAGAAACCTCATGGAAGCCAAGAGAAGAAGAGCAGCGGCACGAGGTCTGGAACTGTTGCAATTCTCGTCATTCGAGAGGAGAGACCGAGAACTCAAATTGCATTTTCAAAAAACCAACAGTGCTCTTCGCATGGTATTCGAGAGCATGAGGAGACTCTCATGGGCTTGGCCACACTTTGCATACATGTTTTTAAGGCATCTCAAGCCATGAAAGGCTCCTTCTCAAGGCCGAAATTGGATCTCCGTAAAGAGAAGAGGGGTGGCCATCCTCCTAATTTCCTGATGACGGATAAAAACCTCCTCTTCGGCAGACAAGTTGCAGCAGCGGAGGAGGGCGTGCAGCAGTTTTGCCACTGTGAAGTTCCTGGGATTGGCATGTTCATCCGTGTAGCTCGGCACACCAGAAAGAGGTGAGAGCTGCATTATCATGGTGGTTGGAGGTCGAAAGAGCATGGATTCGTCATTAGCAGCTTCGGTAACAACGGCGGTTCTTTTCTTTCTCCTTCGTAACAGCGAGCTTTGCACCCTTCGCAGCAGCCTCATTTGCAGTAAGCGCAGCATCGTTTCTTTCCACGTGAGATGCAAGACTTTCATGGAGTTCCCTCTCTTTCTTTGGCAGACGGTTTGTGCCATGATGAACATGGTTTCATTGCACCATATTCAAATCTTGATCTCCACGCTGGACGTGGTTTTCTTTGAACAAGCCTTGTTACTACAGCTTGTTACTAAAGAAAGATCAGAGGAGGGGTCAATGAACTATTGATTTGAAAGCGTAATCCGGGCTAATATGTCAAAGCGGTCATCTGCGACAAAGGCTTCTGTAACTGTGGAAAAGGCTGTGCCTAAATGCATTTTAAAAATGGTAAATTAAGTTACTTTCCCTCTGCTGCCTTCCGTCGCCTTAAGACAAGAACTCAAAGCAGGGAACTCAAAACGTGGTTACCGGGAGCGGTTCTAAGAGTTTTTAAGCAACCTGCCTTTGCGTCCTATCGTCTTCTCCTTAACCCCACTAGCATCTTTCTTTTAGCTGGCCCCTCTTAAGCCTCTTCTTCGTAATCAAGCCGAAACAAGGATGAAGGCGAGCCTCTAAGTGTAAAGAAAGTCAAGTCTTTATAATCTTTTTAATTCATATTGAATTGGGATCTATCGGATTACCTCAGCTAGCTCTTCTTATTCTTAAAGGCTTAAAGAATCAAAAATGAATCCTATCTTTTTGTAGTCGGCTGTAAAGGAAGTTCATTAGTGCCAAAAACAGAAAGCAAGGCAGGGAAGCTAGTCAGGCAGACAAGAAAGACAGGTCAAGTAAGCTCAAAGATGCCAGTAGTCACAGCTGAAAGAAAAATAGGAAGACAGCCATAAAGCCATGAAAGCGTTCCACTTGTGCTTCTGTAAAGAGAAGTAGCCCTATCTCTAAAAAGAAGAGGATAGATAGGTCCACGAGTTGAGACAGAACTTTTCTGACTAATCAAGTAGGAGTTTACCCACGAGAGTCAGAGGCAGTATCAGCACCGAAGAAAGCAGAGTGAAAGGCACTACATCGAGAGAGAGGGCAGGGGAAAGACCCGTCCATGGGGTCTTTTCTTTCTCTCGCTCTCCCAACTCATACTTATGATAGGCAGGCTCAATGCCTGATATTTACCTCTGGAGATCCTTCTCTTTGAATTCCCGGTATTCTGTTTTCTTCCTTGGTTCCACCCTTTAATTCATAAAGCAGATCGCCGGAAAGGCTTTTTATCAAGCATAAAGCGAGAGTTTTCGACCCTTTCACATCCATAAACTCCTGATAGAAGCTCAGTTTCTTTAGTAGGAAATCAACGCGTTGAAAGATCTTTGATCTCACCTGGGAACAAGTCCAACAAAGCACCTTTCCCTGCCAAATTCTATCTATCCTTGCCTGCTTCTTCCATTCGCTGAGCTCTGAGCTCTTCTGGCAAATCATGATGTGCGCATGCTGGCTACTCTGCTTTAGTAGTGCGTTAACTAGTAGTCCACTACTGATTAAGGATTTGGTACTGACACCTGTCTTACTAACTATAAGCCTTTTTAAAATGGATATTTGATAGGGTATACTCCTTTTGTTTACAACTTTATCAAAGACTCCGTGACTTGGGAAGTCCCGAGACCGGGGTCAAGCTACAACCTGTGGATTGTCAAAAAGGTAGTTTTCCTGCTTGCAGAAAGCCCTTTTCGGCAATCTGCTTCATGAATGTGAGGGATTAATCAACAAAACCTTATGTACTCTTTCAGCAGATCATAAGCGAGCCTGCTTCTTGCTAGCCTTGCAATCATTCATCAACTTCAAGGCGGAAAGCTTGACAATTGACTTTGGAGAGCCCTTCTTGGACTTAGCTCTTCCATAAAAGCAGAGTAGACAATATGTCTAGTAGTCTACTAGGAGCAAAGAGGAGCTCGCCAAGCGTAGGGGCCGGGTTCCACTATTTAACTAGTCCGGAGCAATGTCCCTATGCTATCTTCCTGTCTCGAGGCAAGTCTGCTATCTTCGCCTCGTTGTCTGCCTTTACTTAGTCTTTCTTTCCTTGACAAGAGAACGGAAATCCTTCCCTAGGGTTTCATCGGAAAGATCACAAACAATTAATCCACTGAGGCACTTTAACGAGAAGGCTGTTTTCTTAGCGTTTAATTGCATGTTTATGAGCCAGTTGTAAAAAAACAAACTACTATACGAACAGTCCTCTCCATTGCTCTAGGCCAAGGCTGGCAAATCAAACAACTTTATGTTAACAACACCTTTCACTTACAACATTCATGAAAATGAATGAGGTGCGCGCGGCAGACGGGAATAACAAGACTCTATGGCTTAACTAGTTTCTTCCCCACCAAAACCCTTACTCGGGCCTCGACAGGGTGAGAGTTGTTGGGTCGAAATGAGCGTCTCCTTTGCGAGGAGGTTGCGTTGCTTTCGCGTGAAGATTAAGGACCTGCAGACGGCAGAATTAGCTTATGTTAAGAAGGATTTATATGAGGTGGTGGGATGCCGAATCGTTGGTAGTCTTCTTTCTGTGGACGATGCATGGAACTTCGATCTAAGGTCGAGCTAGCCCTAGTATGGACGGTCTTGAGTGCCGCAGGACCTTAACCATATGATTCTGATCTACGATAGGGGTATTCCCAGTGAGATTTTGATTTGATTTTCCGGAATGCTTCACCCAGGCCTTCTCATTTTGATTCTTCCAAAGATAGACTGACTAGTCTGTTCGGATTCGGATTTGAGGTCTTGGGCTTGGGCCTCCCCATTTCCTTCTAACTTCGGCTTGCTGGTGGTGGGTGTGTGTGAGCGTCCCTCTCCTTCTACTGCTGTGAGTGCTGACTATCTTCCGAATGTTGCTGCCCTTCTGCTGCCGCGTATGGTGCTGGTAGGCCATCATATGTGTGTGGTTTTGGTGCAGCTCTAGTCTGGGAACTTATGCCGGCTTAGTCAGTCTGAAGCTGCCCTCAGCTCTAGTTTAGGTGTGATGAGCTACCTGGACATTCTATCTAATCTCGTAGTGGACAGGCAACAGTTTGCTTCGAAATAGTCTTGCTTGCGGTTCGTGACCTAAGCGACCACGGATTTTCATATAGCTGTTAAAGGTATGCCCAATACCCAAGGTCTCTTTTTCCGGTTTCCAAGAGGTGTCAAACCAGAAAGAAAGATACCGATCATCCCTTAAGTTAAGAGATGCCTAAAGGACACAAAACCAAAACAAGAGAGAGAGCTGGGCTTAAAGATGGCACGGTTCCAGCTTTCCCGGTTTGATCAGGTGGCAGCTGTCGGGGTACTGGTAACTAGCGTGTGGTGCCTCTCTCTTTTGGCTGTCGGTCTGCGTGGTCTTGAAAAGTAGTTCCTCGGTTGCCTTCAGGTCTCACGCATTTTCTGGTCTTGCTTCCTTTCGGACGTGCAGATGGATCCTATCTCCTTCCTTCTTTTGTTTTGGTTCCCGTGCATGTAGGAGGTCTTTTTTAGCGTTGGCTTTGTTATCAAGGCAAGGGGAGTGTGCTTTTGCGCGCTCTTTCTCTTTCTACGGCCCGTTATGCTTTTCCCCGGCTCGGCATGCTTGCTTTAACTCTAGCTAAAGCGGTTTTGGCAGGCGGACCGGACAAAGCAACCAAAGAAGGAAGACGAAGCGATCCCCTTCCTATTCTTTGAGGTATTTTCGCTTTTTTCGAGCGGTGGGCAAAGATGAATCGTCGAGGCCTTACGTATGTCATTTCAAGGGCAAACAAAGATGAAGTATTAAAACTGGTGCTCGGCTGGCCGGTCAAATACTCTCTATGTTGGTCGACTCGTCTGGTTCACTATCTCTCATAGCAGCAGATAGTTCTAAGTGCTTAAACTATTTTATTTGTCGGGCATTTCAGAGACAGAAAGCTGTCGAATGATGAACAAGATTTGACACTCATTGCCGACTCTTGACTTGCCTTGATCCGCGCCCCCACCCGCTTGGAGATGACTCGAATGGAAAGACTGCTCCGTCCCTCACCCTACTTCTAAAGATAGATAGAAAAGAATGGAATGACCGCCTCCGAGACATAGACATTTTCCCAATCCCGGACCTCCTTCTTTGAGTATTTGAAGGGGAAGAGATAAAAAGAAAAAGAACATGACAGAACTGTTGCTTGCTAAAAACCTTTATCTTTCCATTTATCTTTTACCTTTTTTTGAGTATAGGGAGGAAATAAAGAGAACGAATGATATAGTGCTCCACCAAGGTTCGTTTGGCAAGTCAGGTTGGGCAAGGGCAGTAGAAATGAGATCTATGTTGGTATCGAGATGTGTCTATTCCAACTCCATCCTTGCAAGAAAATAGTGAAGCGGGAGATAGTGAACCGTAAGAAAACACTTTTTCCATTTACCTTTGTTCTGATCTTTAAGTTTGGAGGGAGGGGCCTTCGCGCTTGTGCGCTTTGCGAGAGCCTTACTAGACTAGATGGGGCGTTGCGCGAGCCTTGCTTCAGCTGAAGCTATTGAGCGCTCACGTTTTTCAGCTTCCTTCCAATTAGTGAGATTCTCCGGTGTGGCCGGCCCCGACTACATGGGAACAGATCCTTCTTCCTCGGAATCTAGACTTTTTACAAATTTCCACTGACGAGCTTTCTCGCGAGCTCTTTCTTCTCGGGAACATCCCGAAATCGAGCGGGCAGCAAGAATATGAATCAACCTATCCTAAATGGAATCTGTTCCCATGTAGTCGGCATTCTAGAAGCTTCGCTTCCCAGCCGCCTGCCTCCTTGTGTGGAAATGCTTTTCATGATCTCCAGCTCTTTCCCACCAGCTCGTTCTCCACTAGGCATCTAGGCGAACCCGCCGGGTTAACTCAACGTAAAGAAAGTCAGTGAGTGCTTACTAATAGCGAAAGGCGAACATCTCTCCGTCAGAAGGCGATGGTAACTTCGTGCTGTAAGACGACAGGTTGGTAATGAAAGGAAATGTACTAAGAAAGCGCAACTCTATTAGATTAGGCCGAGCGAGAAAGAAAGGTTGTCAGTGCGGGTAAGAAGGTGACTAGCTTAGTGACTGTATTCAATCTAAAAGGTTGGCTAAGTGACCTGCTGTTACCTTTAAGAAAGCGGTCCTTCAGTCTTTAAAAGTGGCTTCAAAAAGAATGAAAAAGGAAATTTTCCTTTTTTTAGTATGAGCTCTCTCAATGAGAGCGTTTCGACGGGAAATCGCTAAGTTGGTTAGAGTGCTGGTCCGTCACACCAGAAATCGCGGGTTCGAACCCCTCCCGGTGGAATAAGTCGAAGTTGCGGTCTCGTTGTACCCAGGATCCCATTACTACGGAAGGGAGGAAATGGGAGCGAGACACCCCTAATCTGATGTTATGAAGGAGAGCTCGCGGCGATTCTATTCTGTTAAGGAAGGGCGCCAGAATTGACGATCTATTCGATTCCATAGATCAAAGGGGTTCGGCCTATCTACCTCTTCTCGGGAGCGAGGCCAAAGCCGAGAAAAAGATAGAGATAGATATCCAGAAAGCTAAATAAGCCTAGGGGGGCACATGCAAATGTAGCGGAACCAACCCGAAGATGAATGGAGGTAAATTCGCCTCCTCATCAAACAGGGCTTGATATGCTATCCATTGGGGTGGTCCCCCGTGACTCACTCAAGTGAAGAGAGAAAGATTGGGTAGGTAGCTCTGAAGGTAGGATAACAAAAGAGAGGCAACTTATGAGATTCAAATTCATGTGCGCGGAGCCTAGCGAGTGAAGTGCGTAAGCCCCGGGCGAGCACTTCATTCAAAAGGCGAATGAGCAGAGTTATGAGCCATTCTCTCTCTGGATGTTCTAAATCAAAAAAGAATCCATTTTTTTAAACCGGCTTCGCTGCGCCTTGTAACGGATAAAGCTCCGATGTCAGATAGATCTAAGGTGCAGGCACCAGAGAAAGAAGGAAGGTTTTCTGGGCTAGTGAAACCACTAGAATAAATCTTTTCCCTCAGTCCAGATGAAACAAGATCTCAGGAGCTTCTTCTGGCCCACCTCGGTCCTTACTTGCGCTAGCATAAACCATTCCATTCATTCGGTATGGTAGGCGCCGAGGTGAAAGAGCAGTACCCATCGGGGCAGAAGAAGGTTAGCCTTCGCTTTCCCTGGTTCGGTTGTACTCATACTTCGATGCCCCAATCTAATCTACTTCACTTGGTTATCCACTTCCTGCCGAGACCAATATATCTTACTAATATCCATTATATATACCAATGACCTGTTTTGTAGCTCTTTGATTTATCCCTCCAGTCGTGAGAAGAGGTCCTGTGAGTGTTGCACCTAATTCTAAGCTTGCTTGCGTCTGGTCCCGCACCCAGTTTAAATTGCTCCTCAAAAGGTCCTGACCCCCAACTCATAACGATAGAAGGGCTGTCGGTCTCGATCTGTGATAGGTAATGTTTTCATTCTGATAAGGATTTCTCCAGCTAAGCCAGCCTGCTTAGTAAAAAAGGATAGGATGAATCTAAGGGTGGGAAAATACTAGTCTTCGATAGTGACGGGTAGACCAATCCAATGAGCCTTACTAGGAGCTTCATTACACATAGTTATCTTAGTCCAGTTGTAGGCCATCCATCCATAGCTGGTTGAAAAGAAAGAGACTTTTTGCAAAGGTTGGAAGGAAGCCAAAAAACGAAAGACGTGCGCGATACGGCTTTTTGGCTGAGCCGTATCTTGCTGCTCTCGGAAAGGGAAGAATGCGACCTACTACGGAACTGGCCCTGGTACAGGCTATGCCACTACTGTAACCTCTGTCTATGGTGGGTGCTTTCTCAGACGCCTCCGCCTCTGGTGGCTGTGCCCCTGCCCTTAATGCCTTTGCTTCCGCTGATGGGACTGGTGCGATTAAATCGTTTTTTTGCATGCAAGGCACAAGCTTGATTTATGTAGATAGATGCACGGCGCAGCAGGCAATGATGAAACCCCTTCCGGACTGAAAAACTCCAACTCGGTCTTGAACTGACACAGGAATTGGATTTACTACGGGATCTGCTTACTCCCCAGCACCCAGATTCGCTGTTTTGACTAGGTCAACCAGATATGGAACTTCAAGCAAGTACTAGGCACGAGAAAAGGATCTTTATCTGGGCGAGATAGTAATGGCTTTCGAAATTCAATGTATTTGCTCGAACCGGAACAACTGGAACTACACCCAGCTCTAGAATTGCTGCTATTTCTGGTTGGTGCTATGATGCTGGTCATGATTCGATAGAAGAAACTACTTACTCGGAGGCCTTCACCTCTGCTACTAGCTAGCTCTGCCGCCTGCCCCACCTATGCTGGCTCCGTACACCCTTGCTCTTTCTTCCGCCCTTGTTCCTGTCACGGGTTGTGCTCCCATGACTCTCTGCGCCTAGGTTGGTTATATTTATTTATTTATGTCTCTATCTGCCTCTGCGACTCCCACCCCTGTGACTACTACTATCTCTGGTGCTGGTGGTTCTGGGACAGGAAGGGATGTTGGGGGGTCTCGGGTATTCTATTCCGGCAGTCCCGAACTTACACACTTATACGATCTAATAACACTCTTATTCACTCACAGTGTTGTGTATAGAATCCCTCCGCCTGAAGTTAAGACACCTAACGACTGGTCTAGGATGCGGCGAGAAGAAAGCGCGGATTCAAAACGAGTTTTTTGTTGCAGTAGGAAAACTGGATCCTTCCAATTGGATTTTCACATCAAGTAATTGCAGCGAAGAGGAGTTAGAGATTCAGGTTTGGGAAAGAACAGACCCAACCTTTTTCTTCAAAGCACTAAGAATAGAGTCAACTATCCAATTCTTTGAAGAAAAAGGTTTCCTTTGGACAAAAACGTAGGCCTTTGGACGACTAAGTCAGCTCGGCTTCATGGAGAAAGAGATGTTTGCCTACATTGGGGATAACGGCTTGTGGTATGCCCACCTCCATGAAAAAGAGTGAGTAGCGCAAGGCTTTTCTTTTGTGCTAGGTACGGTTAGGCGCGAGTGCGCTAAGAGTGCGCTAGGGATAGGTGCTGATACCGGAACTGGGTCTTTATCTGATGCATCTAGATATGGCTATAGATCCGTCTCTTCATTTCTCTCTACCTATCTGGGACTGGAGTTACTGCTTTTTGGTAAACTAAATTACGTATATTATATGCTGCTTCATTCAACTAGCCTAAACCGTACAAAGACCCCTGACGTTACCCTCTCAATCGCCGGCTATATTCTCAATCGGCGAAGCCACGCCACATTCTCCAGTGCAATTGCTAGCGGGCGAAGAGACTTCCTCTCTTTTCGGAGTCCAGATCTCCATTCCTACGACAAGGAGGCTGAACTCCCTCATCCCAGCAGAAAGGAGCACCCACATCCCTCTTGAGGTGAGGGTTCGGTCAGTTGAGGGAACAACCACAACGTCACGCCCCAAAATAGAACTATACGGAGCCCTTCCGAATGACCTATAGTCTACTACACGAGCCAAGAAAGAGTGTAGTAGACTCAACTCGCCTGTGGAGGTGAGTGGAGGAAGAATCCCATAACATGCTACAGTGCTTATAATATAAGCTCGTTCAAAAATGAACTCGACCACTTGTCAGTCTTGCTACACTACACGACACGAGTCTAGGGTGAAGTTGAAGCAGACACGGTCAAGTGAAGTCGACTTCACTTGTTATTCAAAAAAAAAAAGAAGATAAGGTCTCGCCCGGCAAGAGCTTGGGCTACGTAAAGTGAAGCAAGGAGCGACGATGCGAAAGGAGCGGAACGAGCTAAAGCAAGAGCAAAAGCAAGGCGCGTCAGCGTGCGCTTTGCGCCTATCTTCGCGCACGCCCCATCTAGTAAGGCGGAAGCAAGGCCTTAGCACACTACGCTGACGCTCTCGTTTCGCTTCGCTCGAAAAGCGCCTTGCGGAAGCTTCAGCAGAAGCTTCCGCTTCCGCTTCGCGCATCTCTGCGCTTCACCCTATCTTCATAAGGCGCTCACCTTTCGTTTTGAAGCTGGAAGAAACCGGTAATCCGGTGAAACATGAAAAACAAACACGGATTGCTTAAAACCGGAAGAAATTGAGTCCACCCACACAACGACCGACGGACTCGTGGTACTGAAAACCTCAATAAATGAGAAGGTAGTTGACTGGCAGACCCCTGAACATACGTTAGCCGCAGGCCCCTATCAACTAAATCTGGAAAGGGAATAGACCGCCCTCCGGCTAAACGCCCCGTACGACCTGCGGGAGGTGAAGGCCGCTGGCTTGCCTGTGGGCCGTGGTATCTGACGGGACATTGGCCTCCCTCCCGCTACGGCTCGCTGTACCTTCCTTTAGCTATAGGCGTATCCAATCCGATAATAGTCCGTTCCACATAGTGCAAGGAAGCTCGGTGGGCTTTTATACGAGGGTCCTGCTGTGCCATCGCCCAACCAGTACGGCCATCTCTGCTATGGTCAACAAGCTCTTGTGTAGGGACTTGCGGTAAACCGCCATTTTGTGTACGCACCGTCCCTTCGCAGTTTCGGTGAGTAACCGCCGGTGTCTGCTGTTCTCATCGTTCCACCGAACCTTGAGTTGCCCTACCCAAACTTGTTTGCCTAGTTGGGCTTAATGCGTCCCCGGTTTAGAAGGACGCCCCACCTCACATAGAAGAAGGGCAACCTCTTCAATACAATAGAAGAACCCGTGTGAGCGGGAAGGGATTGATTCATTCATTCATCGGATACGTCTTCTTCCGTGATCCGTTTCATGTCAACTCTAATTAGTTATAAAAGGGCCTACTTTACAAAACAAAGGGAACGTCGTTTCCCGGGAACCACAAGGTTGCAAGGTTCCCGGGAAACGGCCGCATCGGCCCGGTTACCTTCGTCACCGTCGGTTCCCGCAACCAACCTTGTCTTCTTTCTGAAGGGCTTGCGGTTCATTACAAAAAGGGCTTTCAGTGAACTATTGAAGCTAGAGAGAGTACCAAATGCTGACGGTGACGAAGCTACTTTCGGTGGACGCGGAGCCAACGAGTGAAGTCGTTAAGCGTCACGAGTCTAAGGTTACAGAAGCGTTCGCCTACATAGGCATAGCATTGCAAGCAAATAGAGCAGAGAGCTTACCTTTAGTTTCTATTCTATTCTATTCTATTATAGTAGCGAGCTTGTTGTAGTCGGTCCTAAAGGGATAACCTTGCTGCTTACTTGCTATATCCCCGCGTCCTTGCACGGCTCGTTCTTCGAGCCCTGCTTCTCCCTTCCCCTCTCCCCAGGGACCGACCATTTGGAGTATAGCCAAGTGGTAAGGCATCGGTTTTTGATACCGGCATGCAAAGGTTCGAATCCTTTTACTCCAGATTATGAACACCCGATCGGATCTGTCAAGAACGAGCTGACGACTACAGGGGAAGCGGCTGACTGCAGCTCCTGAGCCCAGCTTGTAGCAAGCCAAAAGTTTGACTTGAACCTACTTTGCTAAGAGAAGAGAGAAGGGAAAGACAGACGACAGAAAGCAATCCTTCCAACCAGCCAACCTGCGGAGTTGAACACAACAAACACGGACTTTGGCCAGGTTCTTCCATCAATCTCCTGGCCCTTGCTTAACTCCTTGTTCCGTAAACCGTCGCTGGTTGATCTGATCGGACCCCAGACGGGCGAGAGCCCGGGAGGAATGAATGGTTCCCTGGCGCTTCATAGGACGGACGTTCGCAGTCCCCCTCCCTCTAATCTAACCCTACCTCGCTCGCCCAGGCCTGCCGGCACAATAGGAGAATGAGGGAGCTAATCTGCTTGCTTGTGCAGGCGAGGACCGCTCGGCTAGGTAGGGTTAGAGGAGCAGCGATATTCATTGACTTGATTCATTGTTCTGTTCTTCGACAGCCCTAACCTCACAAGTCACTCGAAGCTCTGCCCTTTCTTTGCCCGGCAAGAGCTTGGGCTACGTAAATGCCTCCTCGCCCCCTACTCAAAATAATGCCTTAAGCGCTCACCTGGTAAGACGGAATTTGACAAAGAAAAGAGAGTGCTCGACCCCAAAGACCGTAATTACATAGATAACTGCTACTCTCGGTCGAACCGTACGGCGGCCGGAAAGAAAGACGACCTCACCTTATCGTAGATGGTGTCAGTGAGAGCTACTGTAGTATCCCCCGTTGACCTTCTTTTGTAGATAGATCAATGAGTGGAAACAAGACCAGACTTGCTCCGCAGTACGAGCCTCATACAGAGCCGCGCCCTTTTTTTGATGAGAAGAAGAGGGATTTTCCGCACCAAAAGTCACGCGTTAGCGCTGAAGCAAGGCGCGTCAGTGCTTGTGCGCGAAGTGAGAACTAGAGCTACGCGCGGCTGGAGCAAGGCTTGATTTTGCGCGCTTGTGCGCGAAGCGAGAGTGAGAGCTGATGCGTTAGCGCGCACAAGCGCGAAGCTAGAAGGGCGAATAGGCCTTTCTTCTGCGAATACGCCTTGCTTCCTTCAGCTCGCTTCGTGCACAAAGGCTGACGCGCCTTGCTTCTTGACTACTCCATTTTGCTTTTTGGGTGTATAGCTCAGTTGGTAGAGCATTGGGCTTTTAACCTAATGGTCGCAGGTTCAAGCCCTGCTATACCCAAACCTACCTTACACTCTAGTATTCGTAAGGATGCGTAGTTGCGTTCAAAGATCACTCTTTGGCCTTTAGACTCGCTTCAGCGACTTCGCCCTTTAAGTAACAAGGGGGTGAGGTAAGGAGTAGTATCAGAGTGGCTCGGTCATTCCTTATTCATTCTATAGGGCGGGGCTGCGGACCAACAATCCAGCAAAGGGGCTTAAAAGCTCCTTAAAAAACCTTCCCCTTAATATAATAAATAAGAAGGTCAGCATCAAAGCCCAGCAAACCCAACCTATACAAAGAGCTCTTTTCAGCCCCTACTCCTAACAAGTGAAAGTTGCTGGCACCCACCATACCTTGCTTCGGGGCCGATCTCTTGTATCGAAGCAAGGGCTGAAGATCGAGTGAATGTGCTTGCTGCAGGTGTAGTACCAGACGCGGCTGATGGTCTTATTCGTATCAGCTACCTTTTCTTAATGGTACCCTAATCCCTATCTAGTCTTCGAGAGCGAGGGTTTCCTTGTGGAGGACCATCCGCTAGCCTTTTTTCTTGCTTTTCGCATTGCTTTTCCTTGAGGTGTGGGCCCATTTTGAGGATAATCGTATCGCCCGTCGAGCAGTCGAAGTAGTGGATTCTGTTCAATCGGCTAAGAGGCAAGTGCCTTTTCCTCTATCTAATGTCTCTTTTTCCGTAAAGTCCTTATGTGCTTCCTGGCTTTCGTTACTATCTTTTTAGTCTTGCGAGTGGTCCATTCCTTCCTTAAAGTCTTCTGTGAGGGATCGATCTTGGGCAAATACACTAGGGGATGGTCCCAGACCAGACCAGGAAGAAGATAACCTCGAGCGGACCTTAGTAGGCTTTTCCGCAGTCAAATTACTTTTTTATGTAAATACATTATTGACAGCTTAAACAATTGATTGCCTTTTCTTTGTTCTTTCCCGAGTGAAGTGACTCACACTAAGTCCCTCCGCGGCCCCTTACTTGGTCAGATTCATCTCCTTCCTTTTTGAGAGCATCGTGGTAAGGGCTGAAGATCAAGTGAATGCTTTTGGGCTTGTGTAAGGATTTCCCTATCGGTTAGCCGGAGAAGGGGCAATTGACTTCCTCCCTTCATTCTTCTATTCAAGTGGGAGGAAAAAGACTTTCACGCTTTATGGTCTGAATTCAACGGATCTCAAATCATCCATTTCTGAGCTTCAAGCCTTGCAAGCTTTCGAAGTCTTGCATTCATTTCTGTCTCATTTTCAGGTAGAGTGTACCTGGCCCCTATAGGAACCCCCTGATCTGATGGGGGAATTCCTATGAAAGAGGCTCACTTGGAAGGAGCGATATCTAGCAAGTCTTCCGTGAGTGAATGGTCTCATCCAGTCCGCGAGTCAATCCTATCAACCGATCCGCCTAATACTTAAGGACTGAGTTTCCTTTCTTCCTTCCTCAGGTCATGTGTAATAGCCGGAGGGCAGAATTCGTATCTGTCTGTCTGCAGTCCGTATGTAGGTATGTCCAGTGGTCCAGCCAGCGTAGGCTACTCTTTTTCTGTTAGTCCATCCAGTCGGTCAGTTGATAGTTTGATCGAAGGCATGAAGGCTAAGGTACCTTCCTAAACTGAGATTTCCATCTCAAAAGTGTTTTCATTTCAAAGCCTTTTTGGCTTCAAGGATGTCCCGTCTAGTGGGAGAAGTGGTCCAAAGCGAGAGTCTTTCGGGTCTATACCCATAGCCGTTGTCCTTCTTTTGGTACAGTGTCATAGTCCCGGGCTGAATTCCTTTCTATCTATCATCCCGTACTCTCATTCCAACTTCTCTTTTTCTTCCATTGATTCTGTCTTATCTTTGTTAGGATTGTCAGCCTTTTCCCTTTCGTTTGTCGTTTATCCTTCATTTGGTAAGTAGATCGGGCCTATCTTCTTTCCGATCTTTGACCATTGTGGTCTCCTTTCTTTCTAGGTTCCGCCTTAGATTCATTCCCATAGTATGAGACTCATTTTGTGACGAAGGTGTTAGACTGAGAG
The DNA here is from genome assembly GCA_033002965.1 of Piper betle. Classification (NCBI taxonomy): domain Eukaryota; kingdom Viridiplantae; phylum Streptophyta; class Magnoliopsida; order Piperales; family Piperaceae; genus Piper; species Piper betle. The sequence goes on along the minus strand of JAURVB010002761.1, from coordinate 7,906 downwards.
GGGGTGGTTATCGCGCATATTCTACCGCTTGTGGGGGACCTCAAAAGAAGTCCCTCAAGTGGTTGCGCCATGGGCTATTAATGTACTCACCTAGCGGTCTTGTACCATTTCCGATACCTATATGGTTTACTCTTCAAGAAGGAGAGTTTCACTGTTATAGGTTAGGTGCGACTCGAGAGTTCATTGTCGAACGGTTAAAACCGAAAGACTTTCAGAACGAGCATATTGATCAATTACGTATCAATTATGTCGAGGACCAGGCTATATTCGAAACTCTTTTAAAAGAATGGTGTCAAAAGAATTTCGATTATGTCTTTTGGTACAATACAGTAGCGAGGAACCCAAACACATCTTTCGAGGAGCTTTTCTGCATTCGAAAAAGGTTTGTGTTAAGTGGAAACGGCTGGAAAACGAAAAAGATAACGAATTCCAGTACGGACTACTTTTCCAAGCCTGGGATTTTGATAGGAGCTCCGAGCCTCCTCTGCCTTTAAGCTCACAAATTGCTAAAGGTGAAGATGAGGTGGTTAATACCAAAAGATCTTCGGACTTTGTTGAAGTAATTTGCATTTTCCGTTGGTTACCAGGAAATTCATGGTGTTTGGTGACAAAGAGCCTAGCAAGCTCTAAAGCGGACCTTTGAAATAACCTCTTTTTCTTTCTATTTATAGACTGAGACTTTGTCTTCTGTCTTCTCTTTCCAGCGCGCTGGAAAGAGACTAGTTCTTCTTGTTCTCTACTAGTCTTGATAGTAGCTCTTGTCTTACAAGTCTAAGTAGCTAGGAATCTTCTCGTTTAGGAGTTCATGAGCTAAGCTAGACCAGACCGCTATTCCTGACCTTATAAAGGAATAGAGTAAGGGGCAATTGCTTGAGTGTTCTAATCTTTCTCAAAAGAATTAGATATTAACGTACTTTCTTTCTTTAGCATAGGCCTTCGCCACTGAAAACGGGCGTCAAAGGCAGATCTTTTTCGAGAGTGTGATCTCCTTTCTCTGAAGTCAGGGCTGTGACAGATCGTCAAAAATCGTCTCTCATAGTTTTGTGTTCCGACGTTCCCAGGAATCGAATAGATCGGATTGGCCTGTCCTTGACTTGACTGAATGAAGAAGAAAAGATATACCAGCTCTGATAGACCCTTTTAAAACCATATAGAGGTGCGGGACACAGCCCCTTCAATGACCGAGACTAGATTTGATGATAGGGCTCGCCCAGTACTCGTGACAACCAACCTCCAAAAGACATCGTACCAGATCAGACTAGGCGAGATCCCTTTCGCCATTTGAAGATAGATTTCTTCTTAACTGACCATGCGGTCGGAACCAAACAATCACCAATGTTGAAGGAAGCTCGGGTTCGGGGGAAAGCTGGATCAGGAGCTACTCACACCGGGAGAGGAGAGAACCCACTTTCCCGACTAGGTTACGGAGCGAGAGCAACTATCTGATCTACTTGACTAAAGGGAAATGGTAGAAGCGCGGTTCCCACTAAGAATGGTCAACAGTTCCGCGACTGAGGAAAGAAGGGTCTCAGCACGGAGTTGACAGGCAGCGGATCTGGGATGCTACTTCAGTCCAGGAAGTCTATTCGGGTGACGGTACGGCTGAAGAGACTAGTCATCACAGGGCACAAGCCAAGATAGGATAAAAGGGAAGAATCTTCCTCAGGCACCTGGTTCACCAACCAAAGAGAGATGCTTCAAAGCTCACACCGCCAAACCAACCCAGAAAGCCTGAATGAAAGGAAGCCTACGAAAGAATTGGATTGGAGAGAAAAAGGATGAATAAGGGGTTCTCCGTTCAGCGATAGAGGATAAGTCGACTGGCATCGCCCTGAACTTCACTCCTAACGCAAGGCGCACTAACCACCGCATGTCTGCCTTTGCGCGAAGTTAAGCAATTGGTTCCACTTCTTGACCGAGGACGAGGAGATCTTGTGAAACCTAATCCAGTCTATTTGCAGCCATGTGACACTACACTCTATAGGGCTGAATCCACCAACATCTATTGCTGGGCTTCAGTGATTGAATAGAGGTGGCAGATGAAGGCTCTGCTCCCGCCCTTCATTCATCAGGTCTCAAAGTAGAGATTGTATGATAGGTAGGTGGAAAAGCTACAAGCCATCACCCTAGTTCCCTGCCGTATTGTCTTTCTTGAGGAGCAAGAACATTCTTGAGTTCTCACTTGATCTCATGTCTTCTTTTTCCCTTAGATTCTTTATTATTATAGCATTCTCTTTCTAGACAAAAAGTTTCCAATATCGAATCAAAAAGGCAAAAGCCACTAGACGAGAGGGGCAAGCAGCGATAGCAGCTCGACCTTAGGAAGAAGTCAAAGGGGAAGCCTGATCGGACCCAAAGGCCGGTACCGCGGTACATGAGAAGCACCTTACAAACTGTCATCGCACTGTCCACAAGAATAAGATCAGCAGGGTGACAGTTGAAGTTTCGTGACTTTGCTTAGCTTCCAGTCTGGAATGGAAAAAGGAGAAGCTGCTTGACCAAGAGGCAGAGGAGCGTCTTCCTTCCTGCTTCTCGCACTCCTTGCTGCCTGAAACCGGCTTCTACTTCTATAGCCCGATGGGCCCACAGGTTCACTTCCTTTTTGAGTCTCTTCTTTTCGGTGACGAGGGAAGCACGTTCTTGGTGCGTTGTTTCGCACTGGGCTTTTGCCTCATCCGCACAGGTGTGGGGTCCAAGCTCCATTGGCATTGAGAGTTCTGGCACCTTTGGTTCTTCGCTTTCCTTGCCTCGATTAGCTTGCCACGAGAAGTACCCTGGGGCCGCTTGGTTTGAATGTCGACCCGTTTTGACTCGTTGTGTTTCCTTGCATAAATCGGCCACTCTTCGAATTATGTCTGCCGTATTCGGAACTCAGTAGGCTAACTCCCAATCCTTTAACCCGTGTGTCATGGGGAGGAACTGTAGAGACATAAAATCTCGGCGGACCATTGCTGGTGCGTAGCTGATACTACCCCATAGTCCAAGCAAAATGACCCACGGGTAATTACCGCAGCGATACAAGACCGGCGTTTGGGGCGTCCATGCAGCTCTCCAAATAACTCAGTCACTTGAGGATGTCAAAGGAGCTTCTTCTTGTGTTGAGAAGTAGAACCATTGCCGTCTTTGTTGCTTGAGAATCTAAAACCTCCTTCTCTTCTTGGCTTGTATTCCGAATAGGCTATGGAGTATGGTAGTCGAGCACGTAGGCCGTCAGTCCATCTATTCCTCCCGTCCGCTACCGTGCTTTTTCCTTTATAAAGTCGAGGAAGAAGAGTGAGGTGTGAGCGCGAGGGGATGGGTTGACTTTCCTGGTGGACAAACATTGCCCTATGGCTTAGTCGTAGGTTCAGCCTTTTCCTAATTCCCCTAGGGCTTTTCTTAAGTCCCGTAGTCGTCCTATCTGTTCATTCCGTCTAATCAGTGTTGGAATCTTTCGAAGCTTTCCATTACGTAAGCATTTTCTTCCGTCTTAGTGTCTTAGCCAGCCCCGCCCCCACAAGGGTAGAATTCCTCTAAAACCTTTCATCCTGTCTTTCTTTCTTTGTATTGTTTCCTATCTATCTTTTCCCCTTTCCCCCTCCTTCTATGAGGGGCGGATAAACTCTTTTTCTTTATTTATATGTATGCACAGGAAATAGAGACAAAATTCATGAAATACCTCACTTTTAATTATCAGGACCAGAAATACAGATGTTAAGCAAAATGCTTCATGCAAAGGAGACAATATGGAGTAAAAAACTTAATTTTCTTTTTAAGGGAAATATCTTTTTACATACTTCAGATTTAAAGGGGGCGTTATAGATAGCGCCTGTACTCTGTCTTGTAAGCTTGCAGTAACCGCTGTCGTCAATTTCCCTGATGATGAAAGGCCCTTCCCACTTCGGGGCTCATTTCTGAGCTGAAGTCCCTCTTCTCACATGTTCAGCTGCTCTTAACACCAAGTCCCCTACAAACTTCTGGGGCACACTGTCTTCTTATAGAGGCGGGCTACCTCTTCCTGGTAAAGAGTTGTGTTCTTGGCAGCCTTGTCCCTTTGATCTTCTACCGTTTCCAGCTCACTCAGCCTGTCAAGTCCCTCTTCCAGGGCTAGAGATAATCTTGCTGAGGCTACTACCACTTCTGCCGGGAGAACTGCTTCTGTTCCATAAACCAAAGAAAATGGGGTAGCCCTCGTAGCTCGCCTTTTGGCTGGTAAGCCCTATTGTGCGGAGGAGAAATGATCCTGTCAAGCTGAAGAAGCGTCGTGAACCATCTTACTCAGGATCCGTAAAAAACACTTGTTCGTCGCCCCTTAAACTGATTTAGGCTGGCCGTTACCCTGCGGGTAATATGGTGTAGACTTCACGTGATTGATGCAATACTTCTCTGTGAGCTTCCTGACGTCCTTATTCACGAATGGCGTTCCATTGTCTGACAGAATTCTTCTGGGGACTCCGAAGCGGCAGATTCCATTTTCTTTAAGAAACTTGGCTACAGCAAGACCCGTGGCTTTTTTAGAGGAATGGCTTCGACCCACTTAGTGAAACATTCTGTGGCAGCAAGAATCCATACATGTTCCTTGGAAGCTGGTGTAATTGGTCCTATCAGGTCGAAGGCCCAAGTGTGAAAAGGCCAAGGCGAGGAAAGGCTATGCAAGTCAACTGTAGGAGCATGGACCAAATTTCCGTGGAATTGGCACTGCTGACATCTTCGAACAAATTCCAAGGCGTCTGCTTCCATAGTTGGCCAGTAGTAGCCCATATCCATAACCTGTTTATACAACTTAAGATATCCCTGATATTCTCCGCATGTCCCCGCATGAACCTCCTTCAGTACTGTTAATGCATCATCCCTGCTCAGGCATCTAAGAGGCTTCCCATGGAATCCAAGACGATACAACTAAAAATGACTAACAAAGTCGAGGCTCTTTTTTTACTTTCGCAGGGATTTTCGGGCAAAATATGTTCTCTGAGAAAATAGTTGTACAACTTTCGCCAATCTCCCCCTTAAAGGAAAGGCAGACTGTCTCTTCCGGGGACTTATGAGCTTCTATTTCAAGCATTTCCCTTTCTAAGGCCTTAACGTCCTGCTTCAAGCTTAGGAAACCGTGCTTACTTACTTCCGGGGATGGAGAGGAAGCTTCTCTTCCGCTAGTGCTCTCGGCAAGAAAACTCCTGCGCTAACGCCTTTATAATAGATTGGGGCTTTCTAAGTTGGCGCTGCGCTCATCCCTTGCTTGTTTTGCTTGCTTTACCCGAACAACGAGGTGAAAGACAGCCTTTGCCTTATTCTATTTCACAGGCTCGATGAGATCAGTAATACTCTTCTTTAATAAGTCAAGGAGATGAGCAGATAGATTATGTACTTGGGGATATCAGCAAGTCAAATCAAATCCTTGGAATGTAGATTCAAAGGGTCGGATCCGCATTAGTCTAAGGTGCTTGTGCTCCTTTGCCTTTGAGTTGGACTTGACTTTCACACTTTAACAAAGGAGGTTTGTGGAGAAGTAGCTTGAGTTGCAGCTGCTTGACTAGTAGCCCGACCGTAACAACCGAAAGGCATAGACTAGACGGAGGAGCTCCCCTTATAACCGGGTTATGAGTTCAGAATGGAACTCTTAGTTCTAGATATGCTTTCGAGATCCCCTGCTGATCCCCTTTACGGAGATATCGAGAAGGGCCCGTTTAGGCCTTCTAAATGCGTTAAATGAGAGCCCCACGCCAACTAACAGACAGTCGGCAACTTGATTTAAGGGGAAGCAGATCGGGTTAGTGGTTCTCTTGACCTTAATTAAAGAGTATAAATATAGGGTATAAACCGGCTAACTCTACGCATAAACGGCTGCTGTTAGAATAGCTACTCTTCGAGCAGGCATCCAGGATGATAGTGTTCCGACAACCAAGGCATGGCAGCTCGGGCAGTCATACGGCTAGCGAGATAGTTCAGTTTAATCACAGTCCGTGATGTGAGGGATAGAATCGAGTGTACTAGATAAAAAATCGATTCTTGGCTAGTAAAGTAGAATCCGAAAATGCATAAGCAGATCTACCATAGCTAAATTAAGTAGTTTATAAGCCGGGGGCATTTCATCCAGCTATGATAAGAAAGCCCGTCTACGTTGTTTTTAATTGTTTCACACCGCATGCTGGTAACAAAAAACGATGCCTTACCACTGTTTATAATCTGAAGTAGAATGATTCGGATCTACGTAGAAAAACTTCAACAGATTTCAATTCAAGAAGTGACTTCTAACATCGGCCAATTCTATAACAAGATCTTTTGTCTCCTACACGATTCGAGGTCATTGAGCAAGGATTCGGATTCGATTCCTTCACATTGGCGCGCTTTCGGGTGATGATGAAAGGAAATCAAAAAAATCACTAACTTGAAGCAGAGTTAGAAGAAAACTCGAGCTCACTAGCAAAAGGAGGGGCTACCCGGTTGGGAACTCAATCGGGGCATATGTAAGAGACTGCACTCGCAGAAAACAGGGTCAATCTCACTCTATCTTATAAAGTCCTTCCTATTTGACTTACAGAACTAAGAAGCTCCTAGACCTTAGGATCTATTATCAACTTCGGGAAGTAGAAAGTAGAAAGATCTCTTATTTAGGAACCAGAATAAGGAACGAACTGTCTAAGACTAAATTTAAGGCAGATACCTTCTTATCCTTTTGATCCTTACCCACGGAGCTTTTAGTCTCGGCTTTAGCCGCTTGAAACCTCGGATGGATCGCTCTCTCTTTCAACAAAGGAAAGAGCAGAACCGGTGGATTCTTTAATACGGTAGTTTTCGCCCCTTCTTCAGCGAGGTCGTTGGGCAAAGCACTTTCACACCACGACTTAGAATGTCCTATGTGCTTGCCCTATCCGTATAGGCCCCCCGTTGCCCACCAATAAAGAAAGAAGATGCTTATCCTGGTACAGGATTAACTACTTAACGTTCGTGTTCCACGAAAGAAGCAAAAAGGGCAGTTTCGCTAGGAAACGAAGCCGAATAAGATGCTACCTACCTCTATTTACCTCTTTCAGTTCGGGATGAGAAGAGACCTCAGGCCAAGTTTACTTGGCATTGGCGATTCACCACCGAAGACCAATAGTCTTAGTGTCTTAGCCAGCCCCGCATTCCTTCTAAGAGGGATTAGGGCTCTCACCTACAGGAAGAAAGTCTGAGCTTTTTGCTTTTCTGGAAGTCGAATAAGATGTTCCGAATGTGGTAGATGCCCGAACCCCGTTCTTATTATAAAGTGAATCAGAAGTAGAGACTGCAAATGGAGGAATTCAAAAATGGACTTCTTTGACCTTGTTCAGTGAGTCAATCGAAGGTGAGCCTCTTCCTCTGAGATGCCGAGAGTTGGTTGTTTTTTAGTAAAGGCTAGGCAACTCAAGTACGATTGTAAAGGGGTTAAGTCCAATCTGTTCTGTGGAGCTAGGGTCTGGTGCGGCTTGAGGCAAGCCCCCTCTCATTTAGGAAGGAAAACGGAAGTTGAAGTGGGCTTCCCAAGGAAGCCTCAGAATTGACTGCAATGAGTCCATTCGCAACGAACGTTCAATGATTACTAAAGCAATTAAGCACATATGATTCATCGCGTATGTGTGGCGCACTGAACACATAGTTTCCGGAAGTTGTGTGAAATGCGCTTTCTTTTCGCTCCAGGGGGCGCGTAGGGAGCTTATAGTGCTCTTGTTTTATTTGATTGTACTGTCATTTTGACTAACTAAGGAACTTGACCTTAGGGTGCATTCCTCCGAGTGCTTCCCTTGATAGAAGGACTCGGCGAACGTCTTTCAATGCCTTAGTTCTTCCCTGCTTTAGAGAATGGGAGCTGCGAAGAAAACTACACTGCCTTCCTGCAATTCAACGATCTCTGTGACTTGGCTGTCAAGATCATGGGTTAGATGGTTCGTGAAGGACTTTTTAAGTTCGC